>VZTL01016977.1:6702-25579 GCA_013400535.1 Scopus umbretta
GAGGGGAATGAGAAACCGGACTAAAGTGAAGAGGAAACAAAATATGAAATTGCAGACGAGAAATTGCCAACTGATGTCAGTGGAGCTGGAGGATACTCGGGCAGGGATCCAATGACAGAAGCACAGTGAATATAAAGTGAACAAAAACTCCTTTTTCCAGTACATCGATTGAAGACAGAACAGCAGTTGGATCAAAAATCAGTCAGGATGTCTTCCTTGAAGATCAAAATTGAGGGAGGATGGCATATTCTTGACAGTGATTCCATTTTATGCTCTTTCATTGCACACTAGGGAGCTGAAATTTTTAAGAGCTCTTGAGCTACATCATAAAAATCCTTTAAAAGTTTCACACACTTGTATTCATTTTACAGAAGACAGTTGCCATTATGTTGGACGTTTTTAGAGTTGTTTTGAGAGAATCTTTCCAAGCAGTGGCTTGGTGACCGTCCTTGCTTTGACCTTGCATAGCCAAAAGGCTCCTTCCAGGTGAGGGGAGTGCTGGTGGCATTGCTACAGACCTAAGGCCGGAGAAGCCACACACAGCAGCACGGGGAAATGCCACACGCTGTCGTTGAGGGAAAACAGCAAACGCAATCGCTTTTAGGATTGCCAGCTTGATTGTTCTAATTAGATTAGATCAAGAAGAGAGGCAGAGAACAAGTTGCGCACAAGTCTCCTGCTGCCACTCTCTTCAGTTCTCTGCACAGTTAGGACGATGACTGGATAAAATAATTTATCTGATGATAGCCACAGTGCTTCTTAACACCTTGCGTTCTCCTCTCTCCCCTGCAGCTCTCACTGATGTTTCAGCAGGCTTCCAGCAGGCTTCCCTTGGCCCCGGCTCAGTGGTTTATTTCTTCAGCCCTAACCTTGCCACATGAATCAGATCAAAAGTACCTGGGGTTCTCCTGTTAACAGATTTCCTTTTCTGATTGCCAGAGCCAGGAGCAGTGGCACACCTGAGTTTCACTGAGATTTTGGACACGTCTCTCAAGGTCAGCTGGCAAGAACCTGTAGAGAAAAATGGCATCATTACAGGCAAGTATCAGCTGCTATCTTCTTTTTTTTATAATTTTTTAAGTGTATGTATCATTGCAGTGAAAAAATGTTTGCGTAACAGAGCATTCAGGGAGAGCTGGCTACTGCAAGTGCTGGTTTCCTAGTCCCTCATTTGGGTAATTGAAATGTCAGCGAGGGCGTGTTATAGAAAGTATGGGTCCAATCACTGGCAGCTCATGATTGTGGTCACTGAAAAGGCAGTCTGTATTAGAAATCAGCTCCCCATGGAGTTTTTGGTCTTGTTAAATCTTCTGTGACCTCCACCTGTGTTACTAAATTTCTGAAACTTGTGAGACAGTGTTTGGCCTTTGTCCCAAAGGTGGGGGGTTCCTACATGGAGTTTACAGCTGCAAAATCTGGATTGGCATTGCTAAGATTTGCAATCAAGACCAAGCCTGAAATCAGCGGTATCCTTCATCTGTGATCAAGTGGTCTGGCTGTGGACTGTGTGACAGAATTTGCATGTCATTACTTAATTTTGTGTAAACCATCACAAGGGTTCAGAACTCTCTTGTTTTTCTTTGATGAGCTTGCCATTTGACAAGCTATTTGTCTATTTACTGTATGCCAGTGTAGATACAACATCAGCAACTTCATTATTTTTCATAAAGGAAGCTATAAATAGTTGAGAAAACTCTAGTTCTTATCAACAGAGGCAATATTGTTTTCAGATGGGAAACTATTACAGCTGCACAGGATGGACATTCCATTTAACAAAGGCTTTCAAGGTTTTGAAGTGCAAGAAAGCTCCCAAATTTTAAATTACTGGAGCTAAAAATCATAGTTGGGAAGCAAAAAGGTCATATCATATAGATCAGAATATTTTGTTTTGGGAGTGTTGACATGGAAATGATTAATTTTTATTTTTTTAAATTATAATATAATTTGTAAAAAACAAAATACATTTTAGGAGTTAAAAAAATCAGACTTTCTGGCCCCTGAACATTGAAATGTTATATCAGTCTAATTTTCTGAAGCATTTTACCTTTGACAGTTCTAATCATTTTGATAGCACTTACACTTGTCAGTGTTTTCTCTGTGTACCTGTAACAGGCACCATTTGTACACGTGTCTTCTGCGCAGTTTGTAGCATGTGTGGAGTCCTTATGCAGATCATCTTATGCCTTTATACCATAGTAACCCTCCTGAAATATGCATTGATTTAAGTGGTTCGAGAACAGAAAGTAATGACTTCTGAAAGCAAAGCAGTATTTATTCAGTGAAGATGGCCAAAGCCTTCAAGCCCGAGTGCTTAAATTTAGGTAGCTAAATCCAAGCCTAGCTATCTAAGCAAGCTGATGTAACACCCATCCTTGTTAAGCACGCGTTAGCAGCACTCTGCTTAGTGTTGCAGAATTGCTTTGCTAGAAACAAGCGGCTGCCTCCCAGAATGGGTTGAAACCTGGTGGAGCACGATGATGGACCGTGTTATATTTGGGGCAAGTTGTTTCAGAAAGAATTAACTCAAGAAGCTCTGCTGTTCATAAAGAAACACCAGTGTAAAAATGGCCGGCAAAGTTTATAAGGAAAAAGAAATGTCCTTAATGATGCGAATTGCATTTGGGCTAGAAGAAAAGAATAGCAAACTTGTTCATGCCCCGAGTACCTGAGAGGTTTATAGAGGGTTGCTTGGAGATCTGAGTGCTTAGGGAGGCAATTCTTCATCATTTCTGCTCGTTGATATCTTTACTGGACCTTCTTGTTCCATGCACCAGAGCTGGGAGGAGGAAAGCACAGAGGGTGGTGCCTGGCAGCCAGCCTGCTCTGGGAAATTGCCCATTACTCTTGCTGTAAATTTCAGTATCTTCCTCGTTCTCTCAGTAAACATTGATTTATGAGGACCTGGATGTAGACGGACAGTTTGTGATTGGGTGTACTGCTCTCTTGTAGAGAATTTACTCCAGATCAACAGAAAATTATTTCTGAAACTCCTCCAGTCATTAGTTTCCGTTAGGCAGCATTTTGTGGAGAGGGTGTAGTGCCAAAGCATATGGGAAGGCGCTGTGGCACCTTTCCTATTCTCACTTACACTGAAGCCAGAGGAAACACTCAGCCCGGGCCGGCCGGACTCACCCGCGCACGTTTCTGGCAGAGATCATGTCGGTAAAACAGAGAGCACGTTTTTACCAACCACATGTCCTAAAGTTCTGCCCATCTGTCAGTCATTGAGGCTTAAGTGCTACTTGGGGGTACAGTGGATGTTGTTCCTTTCCTTCAGCGCTTTTTCATCTGGTTTTGTTATGCATGATTACATTTGGCTTTGTGTCTGCTTGGTATGTATGTATGTATTTTCTGTTTGCATTTTTTTATATGACTAGAATTTAACTATACTTTTGGGAGTGAAATATCCAACAGTAAATGCTGTCTCTTTGCCTTTTCTTCAATTTGCATGTGAACTCAGGATGGTTTTCCTGGTGAACATTTTTTCAGTAAATAAATACATAGAGACTATGCGCCTAATGGGTGGGAAAGCTGGGCCTCATCCCTATTAGTCGCAAGGGAGAAAACACGAAATGTTCAAAGAATAATCACCAACATTTGATGTGTATCCAAAGCTTATCTAAATGGGAGAGAAGGTATCTCAATCACTTAAGATTCCCTAGTGCATGGTGGATGAAAATTTCTATTGTTCGTAAGCAACAAATGGATAGGGAGAGCATTGAAAGTCCCCTGCTTATCTCCTGGTTATTTATTGCTTTGAGCAACCCGTTTTGTTTCATTCTGAGGAGATACTCCTCGATTCCCTCTGCCAGCCCACGCGTAGGGCTCAAGGCGGGCATAGCAGGGTCGTCCCCAGCTCCCAGGCAGACAGATGAGCCGCGGCGTGGCCTTTCCCCAGTTTCTGCTCCGTTCGTGGCTGCACACGGATGTTCTGCTGGCTGGGGACACGCCTGCTAGTTTTGTGTCCTCTCTCGGGAGGTGGGGAGAGGCAGACCTGCAGCTCCCTCAGACTCCTCTTTCTTCCACCTGGCCCTGTCTGGAACAAACAGCACCCGCTGCTTTTGGAAGAAAGGGGTGTTTGTGGTGGTCATTCTGTTTGCAACTCCTTCGTGCCTCTTCACTAAGCGTCAAATAGAGTGGACAGTCATCCCCCACCCTTCTGTTCACCCTCTACTAATAAAAGCAATAGAGTCCTTAAATTTTGTCAGTACCTTCATACAGATGATAATCTTGCCTGTACTACATAAACTCTGATCGCTGGTAAATGATTCTCAAGCCTTTTCAGAGAGCATCAAAATGCCATGGTGTCTCTGAGATACTGGTAAATTACTGAATTAATTCCCATTCAGACGCTTGCTTAAAGCTGGTCCAGGTGAGCATTCAGGAGTTTTTCCCCCTGGAGAAACTCCTGCAGTGTAGCTGGAATTGTTGAAGTACCACCTGTCTTTATCACTGCCCCCTCACCTGAACCATAATTAGTGACTGTGTGAGTACTCTGAGCCCATTTTCATGCAAAATAAGGTTAACATGAATCTCTGTCAGTGATGGCAGCTAGCCACCGGAGGAAGGGTAACATCCCACACTTCTCAAACTCTCACAGAAATACTTGTCTCACCACGCTTTTAGTTCCTGAGATGTTGTTTCCTTGTTGATTAATACCATGAGGTATTTTGCTATGTCAGTCAGCTTATCATGGTTGGTTGTTTTTGAGGGTTTTGGGGGGCTTTTTTTGTTTCTTTTTTGTTGTTGTTGGGGTTTTTGGGGGTTTTTTTTATTTTATTTTATTAAAAAAAAAAAAAAAAAAAAACAACCTCAAGCCCCCCAGCTGGTCTGAATTCCTCATCTTAGATGATGGGAACAGGAACCCAGTAGGGAGCTTCTCCAGTCAGCTTGCCTCATGCATGGTTCACTCAGTGGGATTCCTTTCTGTTAGTCCTTTTCACTCACTTCCATTTCACAGGCATTCAAGAGCTATGTGTATTTTTTTTCCCCCCTGAGTCAAATCACAAAGAAAGCTGCAATCAAGCAAACTTTTCAGACATGCTCTCTGGAGACTGGCACAGTAAGGTTCAAATGGGTTCAAACGAGAATAAAGTGGGACTGGGCAGGAGGAGGACAAGCAGATTTGGAGGTAAAATTGAGCAAATCAGACAGTAGAAAGTTTCAAAAGTTCTTGGAAGGCAAATGGTTATAAAAGTGATAAAAAGGAAAGCCTGGTTATGATAGAAGAATGATATGGAGGTCAGGGTGAGTGCGGTTTTGGACAATACATTGGCTACACTATGGTTTTGAAAGACAGGATAATGATTCACCCTGCTAAAGGATTTGTGCGAGGAACAAGCAGTGGGGAGTAGAGGTTTTTCAGTTCCTAGAAGATTCCCACAATGTTCCTGCCTGATTGTTATTGTCAGATTCGTAAGTATTTCTAGATATACAGCAGTGAAGGTTACTTCAGCCTGGAAAGGGAGTAGCCCTACTAAGCACATACAGATTTTTAATCAGGTATTCTAGCTAGTGAGAAGATGTTATATTTTCCAGTGTTTCTTCCTATTCGCTTCATAGAGTTCACAAAATGAAAGTCCACCCTTCTGCGAGATTATCCCCAGGTTTCCCAGCCATTTCATGGCAAGCACCATGTAGTCAGTCCTCCCCCATCCGTAATCTGATGGGCAGATGATACCCCGTGGGGGTACCTACATCAATTGCTTATTAGAAGTAACAACTTAAGAAAAACTTGGGTAATTTAGCCAGTGTTTACTTCACCGTTTTTTTTTTCTGCTTATAAAAGGTGACCATAATGGAGTATAGTCGGAAACAAGTCATACCACCATTGATCACAAGCAAATCTTGCAGAAGCAGGAATTTACCAGTCTCTGGGTTACCGTATAACTGTGCTTTAGAATAAAACTAGACCTCACCACTGCTACGGCCCCCTGACTTCAGCGTAATTGGTTTTTAGGGTACCAGATCTCCTGGGAGGTATATGGCAGGAATGAATCTCGTCTTGCCCGCACACTACCCAACACGACGCTGGAGTACAAGATCACGGGGCTGTCATCTCTCACCACCTACACAATCGAGGTGGCAGCTGTGACCTCAAAAGGGAGCGGATGGGTCACGTCCTCCACCATCTCTTCTGGTGTTCCCCCAGGTTGGTAAAACTCCGTGAAACAAATTAAAATGGGCTGATTCTTTGTGTTTCTGTGTTCTGAAGATCACAAATTACTTTGGTTCAGTAATAAAAATGGTTTTATTTATAAAGTATTGGAACTCTTTGCCACATAATTTAATTTTTAGAACAGTTTAAAACAGTAACATAAACATACTTGCAATTTAAAATTACCAGAAAGTTGAGGCTGTTCAGCACAAAGACAAAAAAAGTTGTAGGGATGGCAGAAGGAACGGACAAACTAATAGGAGGCTGTTAAAAGGGAAAGGTTTTTCCATTTATAAGTACTATAACTTATATCAACTATGAGAGGGCATTTGTCTAATGAAACTAAAACCTTATATACACGATTTGGGAGATGTGGCCTGAGAAAGATTTGGAAGGATGTACTGTATTGTCTGAGTTACCATTTGGGCACCTGTAAATTGAGCCGGTTTGCTTTTTGTTTTTAAGAATCTGCACTTTCCTTCATCCAGTATAGAAAGCAAACTAAAAAGCCAGTTCTTACCCCAAATAAGCAGTTTCAGTTAATTTATAGGTTATACAAGTAGAATTTCCCAAAGCAGAGCAGTTAGTGTACATCACTGATGGTAATGCCTTTTTTCCCTTTTCTGGCATTTTTAAATTTTTCTGTATGTCTGGAAGTATGCTTGCCTGCCTTTCTCTAATCATAGGTAATTGTGACAAGCTGTAGACTAGATCAATGCCATGCTCCCTGTTGTTAGCCAGATAACAGCATTATCCTACTTAGTCAGGGCTAGTTTATCGATCATGGTTCCCACAAATGTGAAGTAAGAATCAAGAAATATCGTGTATTTGTGCATATGTGAAATACATGCCAAAAAACTGCCTATTTTTTGCCCGTTGCATTTGCACATAGTACAGCATTATGAATGATTACCAATTATAATACTCGTTTCCATTACTTATGAATGCAAGTACTCTTGGGAATTTATTCTAAACAATCTATATTTAATCTCTTTCCTGGGCTTGCTTTTGTTGATAATTCAGATAATATTAAAAATGTAAATGCCGCTGTAAGCTTGACTGATGTGAGGCAAAGATCTGATTGGGACTGTAGAAGGTCACCCTCTTTATTTGCAACAGAAATTTTAAAAATTTCATCGACTTTATTCAGGCATCAGAAATGCCCTCTAAAACCCATCTATTGTAGGTCAATGTAAGAATCACAAAATCTTCCCCATATTTTGAGTCTTTTCCTGTTGTTAATATGTTAAAGTTGTATGTACTTTAAGAAGTAAAAATTATTGTCATTTAATTCTGGAGAAACCAAAGTACAGTGGAATTAGTTGACTTGGCAGATCTGGAGCTGGGAAGTACCCTCCCTCTGAGCCACCATGCTTTGTTGGTTATGCCACTTCTCCAGAATAGTAGCTGTAATTCTGTAGATGGGCTCTTTCTTTTCTCATTTGATCTATAAAAATGGGGTGCATGCTCAGAGCAGCAGGAATAGTAATGCTGTATGTAATACTCTGCCAAAAAGAAAAAAAAGAAAAAAAAAAAACCACCACAAAATCACAGCTATTTGCTCTATAACTGTTACCAAGGTATCTTTATAGTGCTGAAACACTGAATGTCAGCCTGTGTTACCTGGCCTTAGACGAGGAGTGTTTCCACCTCTCATTTACATTTCTATTTCTTCAGAACTTCCAGGTGCTCCATCCAACCTGGTCATTTCCAACATCAGCCCTCGCTCTGCCACGCTTCAGTTCCGGCCAGGGTATGATGGCAAAACCTCCATCTCCAAGTGGATAGTCGAAGGCCAGGTATGTCCCTGACAAAAAGCTTGTAATGAAGTTTCTGAGGGGTTAAAAAGGGTCTAAATAATGAATTGCTGTTTGGATTGCAGTTTCTGTTTAACTTTGGATCAAAGCTCTTCAGGAAATGGCCTGGTGGTAGCTGTTCAGGGGGTTCTGGAAAGGTTGCAAGGGAGCTTGAGAGGCTTAGCTGAGAAATGTCTGTGTGGTAGCCAGTGAGAAAAGGGTCATATGAATGCTGTGACTTCTGTTCACAGGAACAAAAGAGAAATATGATATATCATATATATATGTGAGAAAGCTTATCCTTTAAATAATTCACATGGATTTTTGTAAAGCAGCTTTGCTTATGTTCAGAGGAACACCAGATGCATCATAAGGAACACATACAGCAGAGCTTAAGTCCATCCGTTTATTTAAAAAAAAGATTTGAAACTTGTGTTTAGGTTCTGGTAGGTGTATTTTCAAACCAGGTGCAAACCTGGAATTATTATCTCATAGAGTTGGAAGTATAGGAAGAATTGCACTGAACAGTAAAGATATCATTATTCATGAGACTGAGTATATTTTTCTATCTTATAATGGAATATACTGAAGTTCTCTATCCAGGCCTCTAGATATGAATAGGATGAATTCTCCTCTTCATCAGCTTTAAACAATATCCCTCTTTCTGCTGTCACTGTGCCTTGGAGGAGTTATATATTCCTCATTTGTTCTCTTGACAGATGAGCTTTGCTTCTTCCTTTCCACCCACAGATCTTTATAAATAATATAATCTGTTTTTAAAGACCAAATGTTGGGCTTCTTAAATCACCGTCACCACTTAGACATGTTGATACAATCACTTCACTTGGTAATGAGATTGTTGTGACCAAGTTGGTACATTTTGTACCGTTTACATACATGTTGTTGCATATTATGGAATTAAACACGGAAATCCTATAATATGGTGGTTTGGCACATTCTGAGAAGCATTTTTGTGCTGGAGTACCACATTGATATTGCTGGGAATTTCTTAATTCCACGAGTTGCAGAAAGCCACTCAAGTGAAATAAATATGAATGCTTTAAATCAGCAATAATAATCACCATGAGGTTCATCTGCATCCTTGAAGAGCCCTGGGTACAAATAGTAGTTGAAGGGTTCTTGGTGTGCAAGGAGGGGAGGAAGGATCTTTCTTATTCACAAACCCTCATCAACGTCTCATGCATTGCTGGAAAAGTCAAGGGGTTAGTGGTTCTGATAGATCCCGGATCCAGGAATATTTGCTCCATCTGGGGAAGGTGCACAGCCAAAGTCTTTGCAGACTCTGGGCAGTTCTTTTCACCACAGCTACCCTGCAAGTTTCTTGTGCACCATACCTCACTGTTTAGCTTTGGCACAGCAAGAAATGTTGTTCCAAGTGGATATAATTAAAAAAAAAAAATTTCTTACTCACGTGATTAACAAAAATCTTTTCAGGTATGCAGAGAAATTGGTGGCTCCTTAAGGATATAGCAAATCCTGTTTCCAGGATGACAGCTGCATATAATCCTTTGTTCACAGCCCCTTTCTGCCAGCACTTCAGTCAAACTCTCTTTCTCTCTTAAAGTGCAATTTCACAGCACCTTTAGCCAATCTAAACCCGAGCTCTCCTTGTCCTGCTCCCGTTCCCTTTCCTCATCCCCATCACTCTTACCAAGGCCTTCTTACTCCTGCCTTCCACATGCACTGATTCTGGCATGATCATACCCAGAGCTGCTATAAGACTTGATCCAGCCCAGAACAAACGAGTTTCAGACAGATCAACTCCCTGCACAGGCTGTATGTGTGATCAGCATAGCACAGTCGCAAGGGGAGGGGATGAGAACTTGGTAGTGGGAGCAGAGATGAGGGCAGGAATGCCTCCATCCTGACTTGGATCTAAGCTGCTGTGGACCTGCCCTCTGGACTTCAAGGGGTTTTCTGCCTACCTTTTAAAGACACGCAAGCTTTCACAAAACAGCTGCGAGAGACACCCCCAGTGTTCAGTTACGCCTTTCATGTGGCCTGTTCTAAGCAGCGCTGTGTCCGTGCTGGGATACAGACTGCCGTTGCAACATCTGTATTTTAGCATAGACAACCATAATTGTTCCTCAGGACTGTGTTAGACTGAAGGGCAGTGGTTATACCAATCCTACAACAGTATTTTCTAAACAGAAATATAGGGTGGATTTTTTCGTTCTGGATCTCATTCACTTGGCCCATGTACAGCTTTTAATAGCCCTGTTAGGTGTTTCATGCCTTAGCATTTAATTAGAAGCCACTTAAAGCATGGGTTTGCATACTATGATTTTAAAACAGGTGGCATTGTGGAGTGACAGGGGTCACATTTAACTATAAACCACTAATCTGTGTGTTCTAGCATACTTTTCAATTAATCAGTTGAATTAGAGAATTAAGATTCTGTCCAAGCAGGTACAGGGACTACATCTCCACTCATTCACAAATTTTTTGAACATTAGCCTTTCCGAAAGTTTGCAACAAGGTGCAGAGTAACTCAAAACAGCTAACAGCTTGGGAAGAAATATGCTGCAGTTTACTAAGTCCTTCATCCTGGTTTCAGCTGGGGCAGANACCTTGTACAGCACGATCTCTCCAGGAAGGAGGAGAACTAGGTCAAGGTCCCCACACAGGTCTGTTCCCTCTAGGCTGTACTTCTGCTGTTGGTGGGTTCATGACAAAGCATGCCCAACAAACACACGGTACTGTCCTGCACTTCATCTATGTCCCCCTCTGATCATACAGCTGGGTGACAGCTTTGCATTGGACGTTCCTTATATACTGTGTCTTCTCTTCCACCTCTATTGGGAGTATACCCTTTACTCTGAATGGCTGAGGCCCTATAGACAAACTATTTTATATTCACACACACAAACAAGCTGCCACCAACATATTTTTTTTCTTTGTTCCTGTATGTGGCATAAAGCTTCCTTGATAAGGGCAGGTCTAGAAATTGTTCCAAGTATTCCATTTTGGCTAAATGCCATTTTTGAAGCCTGATACTTCATGAACAATTTGGATGAAAAACACAGCTGGGAATTGCAGTTGATGTGAAATTTTGTACATCTGGCCTTGGCTTCTGCTTTTTGTGCTGGGGTGTAAATTCACGGGAGCCATTGTGGAACTAATTCTCAATTATGCCAATGAACATGAGAGGAGAATCAGGTATTAAGAGTTTAGTGTTGGTAGATACTGAAATATCAAGTGTTAAAAATCCCATTTCTGTGTTTCTAGTGAAGCTACATTCTGTACTTCTGAAGAGATTTCTTAAAAATCACTAGGCTGTTTCTTTTCCATCTTTCCATTTATACTCAGAGGACTGGAGGAAACTAGATTTCCAAACAGAGAACTACAAAAAAGTGCCAGTGCCATTTAAAAACATATTTCTAATGTTATTTTTCCATTACATTACAGTATAATCTAAAGAGAAGAGGGTCTAATGTAATCTAAAGGTTCTGCTGACACTTGTTCAGAAGGATCAGCAGTAACAGGCGGGTGGCATTGACACTCAGAGGTAACAAGTTCATCCCCAAAGAATTTCAGTAAATCCTTCCAATCATCCTGCACTCTCAGATGCAGTTAGAGTATATACTGTAGACATTTTTTCTGGCAGTTTGCAACCAAGAATGGCACTGAATCCCTGCTGTTGTTCACGTGGTTTCGTGTTTGCACTCTCCATCTACTGCAATCCAGTTTCAGCTTATTTTTCTCATGCTGGATTTTCCCTGGGGTTTTGTCAGAAGTACATAAATGACATCATCATGACCGTGCCATGGTAGATGCTCGGTCCACAGCACTGAGCTTTCCAGTGGCTAATTGGAAAAGCTGGGCTAACTTCTGCTGAATTTAGTGTGGTTTTCTGATGATTAACGTTATTGTGCAGACAGCAGAAGGCCTGTGGAACAGCTGAAGGCCACTTACGAAGAGGTGTTGCAAGTCATGGAGCCATGAGTATAATACAGAGAGTTTTTGCTTGAAGCCTTTCTGTTGGTTTTAGAGAGATTTTGTATGAATATCATGGTGAGCGGAAACAGAGTTTCAAAGTAGTAAAACCTTTAAAGTATTATTGCTGTATTCACTTGTAAAGCTATGAGTTGGGAAAGACGTTGTAACTTTAAGCATGAATTTATCTGGTTTTGTGGGCTAAGTCAGTGACCCAGATAGGATTCATCCATTGTACGAGGTTATTCTCTTGGTGTCGTTTTTACTTCAGAGCTGGTAAATAAAGTGTCTGAAACTCTGACAATTTTATGCCTTTGCCAATCTTTAAATCAAAAATGGCTGAATCGATTTAAGGATTTTGTAAGAAAAAAAATTGTACCCAGGCTGACATCCTGTGAACTGAATTTCTCCCAAAGTGATTTCAAATGTGTGAGTTATGGATGTCTATAATGAAAACTCTGACATATCTTGAACTATAGTAGAACACAGGGTACCTCTATAATGTACAGAAACATTGTGTTTCCCTTTCCTGCTGTTAGTACTTCATAACTGTTCAAAATTTTGGAAGCATTACTGGCTTACACAAAATATAGCGGCAAATGATTTTTTTCATTCCAACTTTTAATTATTTTTTGGTTTCTTTTAAGTCAAAATTCTGCAACTTTGCTCATATCGTGCATTCCATCAGAAAATGTTACCTCGCTTTTTAAAATATGTAACGTTTTCCTCTTTAGAAATGGAGAAACTAATGCATAGAGAAGTAAAGGGTTCTGACATCACTTCCAGTATTGTTTTATACTGTCTCATTTCTGTAATAAAACATGAATATGCCCTTTTATTGAATGTAATGCCTTGGGAACAGCTGAGAGGTGGGAATGAATACAGGCTAACCTGTGAGGGCTGATCATTACCGAGAACCAGAAGTGGTGTGTTGGTGGACATAGGTGTTTTTATTGTGGCAGTCCTGGGGCCTCCTGGGGATTGTGGCCTTATTGTATGGAGAACTGTTAAGATGCAGAGTGCATTTCTTAAGGAGTTTTTATGCCGATGGTAACAGAGAAGCAGTTGGTGTTCTCGTCTGCCTCCTAAAACAAATGTGTGCATCTGTCAACAAACATTTGTTTGCTTCAGCTTTTCTGAAGCTTGCGTACACTGTTATCCAAAAAACAGCTACAAGAAAGAAGCCTCCAAATTACCTTTATTTCATGCAGAGTGGCTCATAGTGGACTCTCTTGCCCCTCAAAGGACTCTTTTATCCTTACCACTGTCCATAGTTCTTTTTGCCCCATGGGAATCCCTTTGTACTGTGATTCTTGAAACTGATACATTTCTTCTGATCTGACATCAGAGTGTTTCAGTAAAAATAATTTCCTTTTCCTTCAAGAGCCTGAAACTTGGAATCTACTACAGATCTTGCAGAAGTTAAAAATACCGAAGTCCATCACTGAAGGTTCTCTTTCAAGACTCATTTCTGAGATTATTGCTAAATAAGTGAAACTTGTTTTGAGTAGCAGTGACCTAGAATTGCTTGGCCACACAAGTCAGAGGCCATGCAGAAGTCCCCAGGCTGTTCACCAAGCTACGCTATAACCATTCACCCTTTAGTCCTCTTCCTTTGGAAAAAATCCCCACAAAAGAAGCACAGTTAAATTATACTGCTGATTTCAGTAGAAAACCTAATCCTTTGAGTTAGTTTCCCAAATGCTGGCACCAGATCCTGGGATCATTACAAGGTATTTGTTCTAGCTAAAGCAAATTCCCAATCTATTTTTCTTAAAATTTTTTGCTGAATCACAGAACTGTACCTGTGGTTGATTTTTTTTTTTTCTGCCTCTCTGTCATTACCTTTTGGCAGAAAATTAGTCCAAAAGTGGTTAATTGGGACTATCTGTGCTGCTGTTTGCCCAGGGTCCCCCACCTCCCAATAGAGGTAGCGGCCACCTGTACCGGCTGGTTCCTGAGCTCAGGAACAACCAACATGCTGGGCTTTGTTGGCATCTGCCACCCATCAATCCTACCTGGGAGAGCATTTAAAACCAGAAAACTGTCTCCTGGGATCGGTTTTGAAGGGCTTGCTATAGTCCTGGGCACAGAGAAGCTTTTGCTGCTTCTCAATCATTAAAAGATCCTTAATATTTCCACCTTTGCAGTCAGCTGGTAAATGTTTATCTGCAAAACAGGTGGGGGGGTTGGACATCTCTCAAGCTTGAGTCAATGTCAATTGTTCACAGCCCTGTGGGCCTCTGGGTCTGAACCATGTGGTCCTTAATGTGTATTAATGACCTGCCTGCTGCTGCATAATGATTGAAACCTGTGGTCTTTTTTTTTTTTCTTTCTTTCTTTTTGCTATGCAAGAAATATTTTTAAAAACTCTTGCTGTTCTTAAAATACAAAAAGAAGACTAACTCGCTACTGGAGATTATTTGCAGCCTCTAAAGCACTATGGATTGTTGCTATACAATTACTGCAACACTTTGAGGTGATGCCTTTAAGAGCAAGGAGTTTTGCAAAAATAAGCATTCACTATAGACTTTCTACAATATTAATCAAAAACTCTTAATAAAAAGTGTTCTATGTCTCCTTGACTGAAATTAACCCTCTCTTTCTTTATGTAGGGGTGGTTGTTTTTTGGGGTTTTTTTTTGTTTGGGTTGTTTTGGTTTTTTTTAATTCACTTTATCATCTCTCTGTTCTCTGGGTTCAGCGTAGGGCTGTTCTGTTTTACCGTGCAGATGTGTCTCAACTTGCTTCCTTTAAGCTTCTGCATCCATGGACTTTACCAAAATTTATGGAACTCAGCTGGGACTGGGAATTTTAAAAGGCCCATAATCTTCACTGACATCTCTTTTGTCTGTTGTTTGGTGTGTGGCAGCGTCCTTGATAACCCACAAGACTGAAAGGCCCATTAAGACCTGTGCTACCACATCCCTCCATGAAAGCAGTCCTCTGCTAGAAAGATCACAGAGACTTCTTTTCACAGTGCAACCCAGAACTTATTTCTTTGGCCTAATTTTCTTTGTGTCATTTCTTCATGCACAAACATAAATATGCAGCACATCAAGTCCTGGGTGAGCGAAGAACTAAAGCATCCATAAATAAATCAGGCTGCTTCTCCTGAAGGGAGGGGGGAGAAGAGTGAATTAAACCTAATTTTCTATTTGAAGTACTTGGGGTATGCTAGATACTTTGGACTACGTTGCCTATTGAGTACTTTGACAGTGTCTATGGCTGTAAGTAGTATACAGAACTCGTAAGGGATCTGTTTAAAAAAGATTAAAGGAAATAGCTCTTTACACAGTGGGTTGTGAGCTTCTGGAATTTGTTGCCACAGCACTCTGTAAGAGTAGATAGTGTCAGTAAGTTAAAAAAGGATTAGGCATCTTCATGGATAATAAGTCTGTAAATAGCCACTAAAGGCGGAATAGCTGCCTATGCACCCACTAATATTGTTCAGCCCATGATTGTGGATACCAGGGTAGGGGGAAGGAATTGGACTATTGGTACTGCCCTTTGTAGTAGGGTTGAAGCACCAGAGTAAATGTGCACGGTTCTAGGGAATTATATCGGGGAGTCTTGTCTAAGATCCCCTGTGTTTCAGCACATGTGAATCTCCACAGTGAAGCCCAGCCATCTACCACCTCTTTTCTGACTGCTTTTCCACACTCCTACCATGGCTCTTACGCACACAACCCTGCCTACTGATGCTGCCATCTTCCAGGGCCTCAGGTCAGATTCTGGCCTTTCTGTCATGCCTTGTTGATGTCTTTTTAAGTCCTGATTCATTTTCACTTCATCACCAGAAAGCTGCATCGACAGTAATGCTCGCAATTTTCATGACCATTTTGTCCCTTCTAACACTACTGTAGCAAAGGGACTATGTTGAGCAACATGTTGTGATTAATTAGTACAAAGGATTGCGCTTGGAAAAGTCTGGTCTAAGTGCAGACCAGCAGATGAGGTTAAAACAGTTTTGTTCTTTCACTTTGTTCTTGTTTCTCTGTCTTCATTTCTACAGCTTTTTGCCTCCATTGAGACTTACTTAGTATGCATCAGTTCCTGCGAGTTATTATCAAGGCTATTTTTCATTTTGTTATATTACTACTTGATACTTTTGTATTGTGGCAGTGAGATTGAACAGGGTATTAGCGGTCTCATGGTGTTTTTCAGGAATAGATCTTATCAGAGGATTCCAGTGAAGTCCCAAAGGGTACAAGGAAACTTGGCTAACTTAGCTGTGTTGTCGCTTTACAAATAACTAGTGTCTTGTCATATAAAAATTAATATTAACTGGATAATATGTATTTAAAAGCATTTGTCCTTCCACCGCTGTGATGACAGATATTGCAAAAGAGGTTATATATATAATTCTTTATGTGTGTGTGCATATCTATATGTGTATATATATTTATAGTCTGCTTTGTATCCCTTCTTACCTTTCCCATGTATAGGTTGGTGTTCTGGGTGATGAAGAAGAGTGGGTGAGTCTTCGTGAGGTGGAGAATGAACCTGATGCTCAGATGCTGGAGGTACCAAACCTTACTCCTTACACTCATTACAGGTAAGAACAGCAGGTAATTAGCTGCAGCATGAAAAAAATGAGTAAATAGCAGCATGGAACAGCTTTCCTAATCACAAACAGCTGGCTCTGTTTTATAATCTGAACAAAAGGGAAAAGGTCTGTTTTCATAGTTTATACTTAAAATTACTTGTCTGACATTGTAATTTAGATACAATACAGTTCATAACATTAAAAGGGAAATGCAAGTGCATGGTGAAATGCTTTTATGAGTAACTGATATCCTGTGACTTCCCTCCTCTAAAGGGTGCACTAGTGTAACATCAGTCAGTGGCAAATCAATTGTAGTTAAACTGGTGCAAACTTGTAATTACATATTTACATCAATTTAAACATTGTTTTATTGATTTAGCTTAATTTGGTAGCATCAGTTAGATGAAACCATTGTTTATAAGAATTTACCAAGTTAAGCTTAATAGATCTGTGCAATGCTTAAACTGATTGAAGTGAATCTACATTATAGGTACACCCCAGTTAAACGAGATTGATTTTTAAATCAATTCAATTCAAATGATGCGTTGCTTTAGTATAGACAAGATTTGAGAATTTGCAGTACTCAATCCTAATGAAAAATACTTTCATGAAATAGCTTGCTGATGTAAAGGCTGGTTAAAAGGGGATACAGCAGCAAGTGTTAAATCAGCTTACTAGAAACTTGTCCATTTTACTCTGGCTGAAGGGCCTATTAGCTAGCCCATGTGCTGATGTGAGCTAGTAGGTGTAACCAAGTAAAGCTTGTATAATTTACAACTAATTCAGTACTGGTATGCTAATTTTCTTCCCTTAGTCAGAAGCCTAGGAACATTTCTCACAAACTCTCTGCTGAAGTGTTTTACACCTCATCCTCAAGAGCTAAACATTTTACTAAAAGCTCTTTGAAAATTTTTGAACCTGAGCGGAGCTTTCTGGTGCAGAGCTTTAGGGAAATGATCTTCAGGTTGAGAAGATTTCGCTCTCATAAAGGTGGATCCTTAAAGCTGAAAAGGCAGAGGTGAATGGTAAAGTGCAGGTTGTACCAGAGTTCAGTGCCCGTGCAAACTAAGAAAGACTTGCACACCTAGCAGGTGCAGTTATGCTGGTTGGCACTGGCACCTTTCACACTTCCAGTTCTCCTCTGATCTTTTCCATCATAATTTGTAGGCTAAAGCAGCTACTTGAATTTTGCCTAGTTTTTTTCTCTCATGCATGCACAGATATGAGCTTTTTTTGGTTTTGTTTCAGTGTAGAGCAATTTTTTTAATTTTTTTTTTTTTTTTCCAACCTAGAAAGTTGTTGCCAAATGGATTTGTGGTCCTCTAGTCGGCTTTAGTCATTGCCCACTGAGGAAATACATCACGAGAGCTAATTATCAGACCGCATCTTTAGCGGCCAGCTTCTTTTCTGTGTTTTGTGCCAATGTTTAAGAGTGAAATCAAGGACGGTATTTGTTTATGTGTTTCCTTTAATGCATTTTCTAGGGAAACCTGAGAAGATGAATAAACACTGCTATGTTGACACGCTCACCCTTTTTCCAAGCTCAGTCATTAGGTCCAAAAATTAAGTGTTTAGTATGAACAGGTCGTGTATTTATGTGCAAGTGCTGGATACCTCTAATTGCCTGTGACGGGTGAGGGTATCTGAAATGTACAGCACGTCTTAATTATTTTGTGCTTCCTGAAAATAAGGTTTCTCTAAATCTCTTGTGATCCAATAGGGATTTCTATTGTGGAAGAGATGGTTTCAAGCAGACAGGGTATTTTTTAAAGATGCATATCCATATTAAATAACTTAATCTTTCTTGTGCAGGAAGGCTGCAAATGCAGCACAGGGATAAATCAGCTTCTTTCAACGAGTAATTGAGGGGAAATGTTATCACTAGTATATTTTTTATATTGACAGGGAATGAGAATATCCAAAGTTTGATATTTTAATACCTTTCTGAATGTATTGTACAAGCATCGCAAGAGAAAATCACTTACTGCTAGCATAAGCTCATCAGAGTTGGTATAATTAACATAAATTTCTCACACAAATACCTAAGTTTCTAATAGACCCTAAGCTAATCTCATTTTCATTTTTTTAATACCTGAGAGGATCTGAAAGCGGTTACCATAAAGCATTCAGCAGTGACTACAAAGGGGACCTGCATGCAAGAACCTTTGTGGAACACTTAGAAAGAACTAATTTGTATTTTTCCATCTGTCTCCTGTTCTGGAAAGAGAGGCACCGTTCGCTGAGGTGTTAGAGCATGCGCTGCATCTTTCCCCCGCTCCAGGTTCCGGATGCGGCAGGTGAACGTGGTGGGCCCCAGCCCGCTCAGCCAGCCCTCCCGTGTCATCCAGACGCTGCAGGCTCCGCCAGATGTTGCCCCCGGGAGCGTCACCGTGCGCACGGCCAGCGAGACCAGCCTGTG
>VZTL01016988.1:0-31884 GCA_013400535.1 Scopus umbretta
AGCATAGCTGGCTCAGAATCTTGACAAAAGTTTCACATCCTACCAGTCAGATCGCAGGACCAAAATGTAGCAATCCACACTTAAAATCTGACAGAATATAAGAGTGGACTTAGGCAAATAATTTATCTGGTTTTCCCACTCAATTTCCTACTTGTCCAAGTTTATTTCAGTAGCATTTAAGTCCATTTTGGCACTCATCTGAAAACCATGGATGTTGAGCACTGTAAAGCTATTTACCACTGAATGCTTACAGGACTGTTTACTTTCACCTGAAAAAGAAGAAAAAAAAAAAAAAATCACAGATGATGCTACAGCTCCATCATTTCAGAATTCATACTTTTTGCATGGCAAGCAACAGACAAATTCGTCTTATAACGAGCTAACTAGTTAATCCGGACCCCAGCTCCCTTCAGATAACAACAGCCTCTAACTCGGTGTGTGCTCGCCTCCTGGAAATAGACAGACTGTGAGTCTGTGGCAGGAACCACCTGATAGGAGCTGAAAAACTATAAAAGAAGAATTTCTTAATTTTCTTTGTTCAAAACCATAATTATTTTTGCCATAGGTTATTTATACCACAGGAAACACAGCACTAATAACTATGGTATAGAAACGTAAGTTCAGAGTGCTTAAAATGAGCAGAAAACACCAGGAAACAGATTACTTTTTTTTTTTTTTTAATCGATAAAGTTGCAATAACTGAATTTATATGAAATGCACAGCCACATGTCACATTCCAACTTCTCTCTCAAAAACCTTTTGACTCATATAGCGTCTGGATAAGAGAAAGCAAACTGGCCTTACTAGCACCGATGACTCCACCACCTGAGCAGAGTTTCTTGCCAGATGTTTTGCTGCGTGCACGAGGATACTGCTGAATGGACACACAGAAAACTGCGGCTTAGAGGAATACACCCAGCAAGCTGCCACCCGGTAGAACGCCACAGTGAGTCTTTCCTACTGACTTCAATCTTACAGAGCAAGATTCACTGACCTGTACAGGTCAACGCAGGACTACAGCTTTGTGATCTTAAACGTGCCTCATATGATGCTGAAATTCTACATTTTTCCCAGATGGATGAAGTCCAACTTTCCTAAGCACTTACTGTAATTAAAAATTCTGGTGAGGCCGAACATTTAGATTTACTACACAGGAATCTTTATACAGAGACAGGAAAGGACACGGCCCGAAGGCAACCCCCTCCCCAGGCTTCACTGGTAAATATAAACACATTACAAAAAATGGCTCCATTTGGTTCCATCCAAAAGATCCATTTACCTTTGTCGTAGCATCTGCATGAAGCCTCTGGCTTCTAGCTCAGAATTTCTCGGCACTGTGTTTTGTATTTTTCTTAATTCTGTACTTCCAGAATGTGAAAGGAACTCCCTGTCTGCTCCCACTGTGCCTGTGTTTTCTTTTCTTTCAACTCCACTGAATGATGGTTGCATAAAGAGAAGAAAGCAGGTAAGACCATTTGGGTTGATGGTTGGACTAGATGATCTCAGAGGTCGTTTCCAACCTTAATAATTCTATGATTCTATTATTCTATAAGAACAGAAGGATCAGAATCTGGATCCTTGAGTTCCATCCCTGACCATTACATGAGACAAAGATTTCATTCAGAGCAAGGTTTGCAAAAAACATTCAGTTTTGGCTTCCACCTGCTCTAATTCAAGTCACTGAGAACAGTAATTGTCAACTACAGTCAGAGGAGAGCTAGATCAACAAAGTGGGATTTTGGAAATCCCATATTCAATATATTCACTATCATGCCTTGCCATCTTATGGAGGTGTTGAGAACTTTTAATTAAAGCTGATAGAACTCTGAGGTCCCAGTTGTGAAAGGCAGTAGATTGCAACAAAAATTTGTTAATTAAAGGCCTTCTATCCAGATAGCTTTCAAAAATTTGTCCTTCAAAAGATGACAACAAACAAAAAGCTGCAAAAAAGCGTTTTTGCAAGAAATTTTATCAATTAATTACTATAAAGTTCTTTACCTGTACTACCTTTTTCCAATCTTTCTGAAATGTAATTGACTCTTAGATTCTTACATCAACACAGATAAACACTTTGCAAAGGTTCTAGGGACAATGAAAAAAATGAACAAATTAACAAGAGCAAAATTTTGAATGCAGTCGTGAAAGGGTAGCTGCATTTTCAATAGAACTATGTTTGGAACAGCGAGTAGTCTGGTCTGAGTTTGATGACAGTGGTCAAGTACACTGCTGCGTGCTGTAAGAGTGAGTTCTACACTGGCGGAACTGTGGGAAATATCAGAGTTTAATAACACCTTTTCCACCCCTCTCACTTCGTGTAATTTGTGTAGAACACACAGGGGAGGAAGCAGACAGTCTCCTGAGCAGGGGATGAATATGCTGAGAGATTTTAACATCCTCAAAGACTATATGCTTTCCCTTGGCTCAGTAAGCAAACCAACTGCAACTAACCTTGACAGACCCATGACTGCAATCTTCCTGAGGCTTCTAGTACAGTGACAGACCTACAGTCATCTCATAAAGTGCGTGATAAGCAAACAGTATCAAAAAGGCAGGTGTGAAAATCATACACGATGCCAGAAGCATCCTAGTTTTACAGCAGTCGTGGTTTTACAGCAGGACACAGAAATGTCTAGCAAAAAACAGGTTCACAGGCCTTCTATGGGCACAAGGTAATAGAAAGATGTTTCCATTCAGCTGCAGCACTCGAATTCCACTCTGGACTAGTGGGGGGGTTGTATCTCAAACCAGGAAGAAGTACAGAAACAAGCCCAGCATACCTGAAAGGAAGACAGATTTTAAACGATACAACTTCACTAAAATTACCCACAAGGCTTCACATATTATCTTTTCTCTACTATTGTTCTCTTGAGGATAGAGATATACACTGAAACTTACCCTGCAGCATCCAAATACTGAAATCCCAGTGAAGTCATTGGGTAGCGATGAGCAACCACAGGACTGGCAACTGTTTGTTAGCATTTGTGTTTCCCCTGGCGCATGAAAGCTGTTACGTGCACATCAGAAGAGGTTATAGGGAGGCATTAATACCAAAAGCAAAGTTTCAAAGTCATGCATTGATTTAAAATGGCTCTATTTGAGGTATCAAATTTTAAAACTCTTCACCATTTCCAAAGATTGAACCCTTCCCAAACAGAAGCTTATAGATGTTTGTTTAATTTGCAAGACAGCAAAGCTGCACAGGGAAACACTAGCTATAGCCAGTTTTGAGGGAATTCCCTAGCTCTGGGAAACACTCTCTGGCGCAGAGGGGAAAAATGGAAGGGGGGGAAAAAACAGAAGGGAAACTCCCTCATACCAGCGATAATCTCCATCTTAGTCACTGAAAGGAAACAACGACATGGATTATCATACCAGCACTACTGAATCGGTACATCTAAGTCTTCATGAGGCCCTGTACAATTTTGTGAGAGAGATTCAGGCGCTGCCCACACTGACTAGCAGTGGAAGCAGAAGTGTTTCTGCTTCGGGGCATTACAAGGGCATTTGCAAACAGTAGTTTGAATTCTTGGTAAACATCTATCCTTTTGTATTTCACTCAAAGAAACTGAATAGAAATGCCTTGTCTAACAGCATTTACCAGCAATACCACAGTTCACGCTCCGTGTCATGGTATTACAAAAGCAGTTAATTTGCAGTGTTGAATAAATTTCTGCAGGTGCACAAGGTTTCGCAAACTATCTTGCTGAAGCACTTTTACGGTCTGAGTGTCACAGTGATAAGTACTATAGAAAGTAAATAAACATTTAGAAAGAAGCTAGATAAGACAGACAGACCTTAGATCAACTGCTGAAGTCGCAGAAAGCCTGTGGCTACTGTGCAATTCCAAAGTCGGTGGGATAGGATACAGGGCTTAACTATTATTTAGTCATATGCATAGGCACACACACTGCTCCTCCACTCTCCATTCCTGCCATCGGACTTCTTTTTGATGGCCCCAGGCATCATAGAGAAGCAGCAGGCTCCTGTTGTGCACTACAGCTTTGGTCTTATTGCCTTCCTGGATCTAAAATCCTTCATACACCGGCTTTTAGAGAGGAATGCGGGAAGCTTCGGAGAGGCAAATGCTTCTGTGCAAAGGCAATTCTTGTCCTACTGAGGGCTGAAAAATCCTAACACAAACGCCATGCTGTACACTTATCTTTCTATATACAAATGAATCAAAGCCTGATAGATATTAAAGGACAATCCAAGGTATGGGGTTTTTGTTGGGTTTGGTTTTTTTTATTTTGGTGATGGTGGCTTTTTGTTGGGTTTTATTGTTTGTTTTTTTGTTTTTTTTAACCAAAGTGCAGCGCTGCCCAAAATTCTTTCCGCATATTCTTTAGACAGCTTAAAAGCATACATGCAAAATGCATTTAGGATACATATGCGCACACAGGAAGCCTTGTTAGCATCCTCCTTTATTTGATGAAAACAAAACAAGTGTGATTTAAGCTGCAACTTCAATAAAAAGCAAAAAAAGAAATGTTATTACAGTTAGCGGGATAAAACTCTCTGCAAGGGCTTGACAGCTGAGAGAAATAATGTACGTTGGCTCAGAGTAATGGAAATAATTAAAGGGGGAAAACATTAGCAGGCAATACTGCTGTAAGCAAAACTCTGTGGATGCGTCAGTAAGATACTGTACATGTCAAAAAGCCCATCCAGGCCTAGCTCAGAGCTCATGGAGGTGATATAATGAGCAAAGTGAAATATATTCAAAGTAATTTAAGAATCGTTAGCACAGCGTAAAGATCTGCACTACATTAAGCATCATTATCAAGGCCAGCAGCCTGAACAAAACAGTCATACACAATATGTGATTGATGATGAAAGCAACTGGTCTATCAGTCAGTAAGGCCAGGCAGAGCTATGGGGTCACAGCAAGGCACAAAGGAGCAATAGTCTCAGCTTGTGTTACTGCATTCTGTGTGAAGAGATGCCAAGGCACACTGAGTGGCACTGAAAGTGCAGTAAAAAGACTAGGAAAACTGAAATAAAAGGGAAAAGATAAACAGAACGCTCTCCTCTAGCCTTCTTCTCATTCTCCCTCCTCTCCCATCTCTGCCGATCACCGAGATACTGCAGACAAAGAGAGAGCGTTCCCAAACTGAGACACTGATAAACACGTGGAGGAAGGCGGTGTGAAATGACACCCTCCTTTTCCTGAAGACAGGGAACAGCTGAATGTCTTCGCTTGTATGCACACAGTCGTAGGTATGCAGCCCCTAGCCGCTCGTAGTGAGAGTCTGCTGCTGTTATCATCATGTTATACAGGAGTCCTCTCTAAACTGGTGGTGCCTAAGCCAAGGAAGTGCAGAAACCACCATCTGAACTACTATTTCTTTGTCACTCTGAAGAAGCCATGAACGATGTACATGATGTCCAATTCTTCGATTTGTGAATCTCCTACTAATTAGCCCAGAGTTTCTAGGGGATATCTGGAATAAAGCACATCGTGTCTGGTTTTGGTGATGCAAGAGGGGACAAGCTTGCACTGCCTTGCATTTTCTTCCACATTTCATCATGCACACAGGTTGTGTATTACCAAGGCACCAAAGTCTGGAATCAGATGAATGAAGCATACAACTGCCCAAGATTGAAGGAGTTGAATTGAGTATTGAAGGAACCAGCCAAGAAGGCTGGTTCTTGTTCCTCAGCCCAACTGAAACAACTCTTCTTTGGGAAGCGAACCAGTGCCCGCTCGCACCCAAAATGGAACTAGCTTTTCAACTTTTCCAAACACCAAAGTGGCATGACATACGTGAATCAGACACTGCCAGGTCTCTTCTGGAGTGAGACACCTCTTCCAGACTAGTTTATTATTAAAAACATTGAACCTTCATGCTTGAAAAGCATATAGCCTTTGGGACATCACCAAAGTGACAGTAATAATTAAAACTTGGAACAGAAAGAGGAAAATTTAAGAAGATTAAATTTATCAGCTAATGTTGGATGTTTGACAAAAGTTTCTGACCAAAGGACCAATATTAAGTGATCCTTTTTTCACAGAGAGATTGAATAGAGTAAGTTGAAGTGACACTTAGGAGTGGGAATGAATTGTTGTTCAATACGATGTGACACAGAGAACACCAAGGGTTGCTGTTTTACTCAGTTACTGTGATTAACAGTGTTGTCCACAAAGATTGAAACTTAATTAACATTTTTAAATTGTGCTTTGACATTTTTAGCTCTTCCTATAAAAGCACTTGTGCAGCTGTGTCATTAAAACAGAGAAGCTTAACAGCTTTAACTGTTTGAACCACTCACCCACTGGAAGCCGATTGCGTTTTTAGACTTCTGACAACAGAAAAACACTTTGAATCCAGACGTAACTTTATGAACATTAGCAACGTACGTCAGCGTTTAAAGAACTTGCTACAAGATGCTGAGGTGATTCAGTGACCAGTATTGGACCCCTCCTTCTGAAACAGGACTAAATCACAGGAAAAATGTGGTATTAACTTTGGTGAAAGAGTTTTGTTCAAATACTATCTTTCAGCGCCAGAGTACAATAAGTTTGACCTTGATGAATTGATAACACATGTATCTTTTGGTGAAAAGAAAAAGAAATTGAAGCTTCCTCAAGAACTTTTTGTGCGTCGCTCTCATTAAATTTCAAACGTAAGCTTCCCAATTAAAGCAGAACTACCAAAGAAGATGGAAGAATGAGACATAAAAGTATCCTCTCCTTGTGAAAGGGCAGGGCCTGCAAT
Source organism: Scopus umbretta (assembly GCA_013400535.1). Classification (NCBI taxonomy): domain Eukaryota; kingdom Metazoa; phylum Chordata; class Aves; order Pelecaniformes; family Scopidae; genus Scopus; species Scopus umbretta. The sequence goes on from VZTL01016988.1 coordinate 6,717, forward strand.
AGGCTCCTGTTCTCCTCCCTGCTGCCAGTAAGGCCCATTTCAATGCAGGCTCCTGCAGGCAGGAGCCTTATGAAGAATCCCATGGGACACGTAGAGACGTACAACTGAGCGCACGTCTTTCTTGCTGACTCATGAGCTCCCAAGTACCACCCAAGACATTCACTCTTTAACCTGAGTTTATGCACCTGCAGTGGAGCTTTTTGTGGATTTCTGTAGAAATTGTGTGTGGCTCCTGCAGTATGAAACTCAGAACTGTATTTGACACTGACTTTGGAGTGCTGAAGACAGAGTTCCTCATGCATTCCCAGTCTCCCAGCAGTTCACCCTCTTTTACAAGTCACTCCTCGACAGCTTCACAGGTTTTGATCCCAGGAGGGTCAGTACTTCTCTTTGGTAATTTCTTTTCTTTGAGCATTAAAAAATAGAACAGAAAGATATACACACTGGAAAAGAAGGAAATTTAATTTTCTGAAGACAAAATAATGATTCTGTTAAAACAGTAAAGATAAAACAGCTTTGTGTTAGACATCGAAAACTTGGGGAAAGAAAGAAAAGGTTGCGAGGAAAAACATTTTTTCTGAATTCTGGTGGAAATTTACAGTCCCTTAAAGTCTCTCGCATGCAATGGAAAACATATCTCATCTCCTTTAGAGTGGGAACTCAATAGAATCTAATAAAATTCACTCTACCGGGCGAAGGAATTTTAAATAGCTCAAGTTATATATACTGCAACAGGTACACGCTGCAATGTGCACATGCACCAACTAAGACATGCTACAGTAAACAACTATCATTTGTTTTCCTGAGTATTTAACAGCTTCATTTAGAAAGCCGAGCTATTTTACCTTTTATATGTGCACTAGGTGTCAAGACGCAATCACATATCAGTCTATTCAAATCAAACCTAAGCCAGAGCCTCTTATATAAATACACAATGCAATTAGAAGGAAATGGTCATCTCAATATTGCCACACTAATGAGAACTGCCTCTATGAAATGACTATATTCATTTAATTAAAAAGCCCATTACGGATCCCATTCAAAATGCTGTTCATTGAACTCTTTCATATAAATCTAATTTGCTTTTGTAGAATGTTAAGAGTATTATGTTTATTTGTACAAACAGGTTCTGAAGAACAAACTCTTAGGAAAATACAGTCAGCCCCTCATGAAAGGGCTTTAAAAGAGCTGGCTATGAATATGAACACTAAAGATTAGTTTCTAAAATACTCATGACTCAGATTCATGGGTAGTATGGACGTAGTAGTTTCCGAGCAGTCCCTTTCCCAGAGTATCTGTTCCACTCCTGCTGCAGGGACAGCTCAACTGCGTGCGCAGCAGTTGCTGAATCACCAACAACCTTCAGTCAGACTGTTTTAGAAGCAGCTGTACCACCCTGTAGTGGAAGGATGAACCCCGGAGGGATGAGCTGAAAACCTCTACAGTGCAAGCCGTCCCTGATCGTCAGTGAGTTCACATGGGCAGAGAGGCATTTATCATGCTGAGTTACTCGCATACAAAACAGAAATAAAGAAAAATGCATCGGGACAGAATTAAGGATGGATACAACAGGAAATGACATTTTTCAACAATTGCGTACGCTGGTTTGGTCTTCACTGAAAAAATAGTAGGAGTTGAAGCTGAAAGATGCTAAAGAATATGAACTATTGCTCTGTGAATACTTGGGGGGAAAGCACTGCAATTTTTTTTACAGTAAGTTAAAAAGCTAGCATCAGCCAGATCCACAACTTTTGCTTTGAAAAGGCACTGCAGGGGGTAGCAGTTGTTTGATTTTTATCTCCCTTACCTCAGAGGCATAAGTAACAGGGAATAAGACCCCCTTCAATATGCAGAATCACTGCTTTAACAGACAGCCAAGTTCCAGAAGTAACTCCAGCACAGGGGTATCTGCAAGATATTTGCCCCTACTAAAAGAAAGGACATCTTCAGCTCAGCACCATACCCGGAGCTGACCTAGCTTTAAGAAATGCACTGCAACACATAGGCTTACCCTGAGTCTCAAAGACTACAACATGAGCTTTTGCACTTCACCCCTCCACTTAGTACAGGCACACCCCCCTGTACTGAATGATAAATATCCCCACCTCCTTCACCCACCAGGCCCCCATTACCACCAGTTGAGCAGGAATGGCAAAGGTGAAGGGGGGAGAAGAAAATCTGATGCGCACATCTGATCGATTTAGCTTTTCAGGGCTAATATTTGGGGTCAAATGTTACCTATGCGACGTGTGCCTAAATATGCTGGGACTCTAGTTTTGGATAATATCTCCAAGTTCAATAGGAACATAGAAAAGTTATGGCCAACATGTTAAAGAGGTACTCAATTCCAGGGCTGAACTGTAGTTTCAAACATTAAACTTAGGCCCAGACATCACAACACTTGAATTATTTATCTGATTGCTAATGTTAAGACCCAGCATTTGAAACAAATGCCTTATGCCCTAGTCTTTGGCACACACGCTTACTGCTAATGAAGGCATGTAATGCCAATGACCTCCATTCCAGATTCCAGCTGCACTTAAAATTTAGTACGCCGGAGACTGAAAATCATGGGCTGCCTGTATTCATATCCTATGCAATCCTCTTGAAATTAATCGAGCTTTGCAGCATACAAAGCAGGCAATTTGGCCCAGAGTAAGCAGAAGGCACACTTTCAGCTTTTGGTGCGGATTATGGCACATGTTGTTAAGCTGTCAAGCATCTCTGGTAAATGCAGGCTAAAAGAGTGACAAGCCAGCAGTGCTGCCCTTTAGTACTTCACATTTTGCAGCATTATTACCATTTCCACAGCCCCTCAGAAAACAGGATTTTAGGAGAGCCTCATTAGTCATAATGTCTCTTTCTTGTCAACGCAATTATGTTCTACCAGATGTTGCTAAGTGTTTCGGACAGTCTTCTCTAGCCTACAAGTCTGTATTGTTGGTCATCACCACATCAGCTCATGATCTTCTTGTGTATCACATAGGTATCAAAGAGGTTAATGTGATGTCTCATGGATCTTTGTGTTTGGGCCTTGCTACTGAACAAGATTTGGCACTTTTCTGAAAGCAAAAAAAGACACAGAGAATACAAAATAGTGATATAAAGGGTCATTCTGAATGGCAGCCTTTGTCAGAGAGAGAATCATTTGACCCTCATTAGCAAGTGCTGCCAGAGTCAAGATATGTCCAGTTTCTTCTGGAAGCTCATTTTGTAAACTCTTGAATAAGACTATTTTGTTCTCATTCAGAGAGAACAGCCTAGAAACAACAATGTAATTGTTTTCTTAAAGAAATCAAGAGCTTCATTTTAATCTTATGCAGCTTTCACATTACCAACGTTGTATGCTGAATATCTTTGTGTGTGTGGTGCTAATTTTTGGTGCTGATGTCTGTGGTGCTAATTTAATCTAGACAAGCATGAGTGAGAAAATCTCAGACTACAATTCAGCAAGTAGCACCAGGTCTTCACTTTCCTCAAGTCTCCAACACACAAGTGATCAAAGGATGCAAATCATCTCCCCACTTACAGCAAGGACAGCTGGAAGAGGGTAGTATACTATATTTGACCTGCCTAACTCTTACTACTCTGTAACGAAGGGAACGCGGAGTAATTAAATGCAGCTTTTCTCCCTGCTTTGCTATACAGCCAGAATGAAAACTTCCTGCCTGAGGAACAGAACAAGAATAAGAACAGACCTACTGAATCAAGCCAAAACCCAATTCACTCGATATCCTTTCCCTGTTAGAAGAACTACATGCTATGAAGGAGCAGAAGAACATGGTAAGCATATGCTGTCCTCTTGCGGCAATGTGACTTCCCGATCCAGAGGTGTTACTGTTGTGCTCAGTCAGAATCCAGTCCCGCGTCAGAGACTTGCTACACAGGAACCCCTGCAGTTCCACAATAACCAGTGTGTAGCACCCATAGGCATCGTTCTGTAAGTTAACAGAACAGGCAGAGGAGAAAGAGAAAAAAAAGACCTATTTGTAAGCTACTGTTAAAAGATTATGTTCTTACTGATCGCAAGCCCTAGCAGACAGGTCTCAGCAGGCCTCTTCCCATTCACTCCTCATCTCTGGGTAACTGGGAGAAAGTTAAACTAGGCAACAAGTTAAAAATATGAAAGGACTTTTTTCGCACTTTCAGTTATTGTTAAAACTGCACAGTTCCTGCAGCCCCGAGAGTTCAATTTAGGTAGTCTCTATCCGTTATTCCGTAGTCAATGGTTAGCAAGACAAGGCACTACATTTTGCCACATCTCCTAATGACTTTCAGAGGAAGATGAGTGCTGAAACTGCCTTTCTTCACTTGGTAATTTTTCTGTTTGCATTAGGATAAAAAAAAAAAAAAAAGTAGTTTAAAATTGTATCAAGTGTTCTAAGGGAGCTATTCAGACACAAAGAAGTGTTCAATTCACAGCTGCGCTTAGGAGCTAACATAATTTGATTCCAAGATCAACCTTCACTCAAGCAGTTGTCAGTATCAACACAAAATGGCCTCTACGCTCCACTCAGTATGGCTTGGACTTCAAATGTTTCTGAAAGAGGTAAAGACTGACAAGTGTTTAACAAAGCACGGCGGTAGCCATCTCCACAATGCCTATTTGCTTAGAAACTGCAATCCATCTGCAAGCAGTACAAAAATACAGACAGAAACGAAAGACAATCTTATAACAACAAGGCAACGGCCAAACATGGGTGGGACACAACCATCTTTTTGTCCATCTGTACACTAATAACACACCAGTGGAGGTTACATGCAAACATTTCCAAATGAGCTCGAAGCCTCAGGTTTGATGCTGAATGACTTGTTCTGACTTACGGATTGTTTTCAAGGAGGTTCAAAGCCTAGAATTTAAAAAGTCAACCAGGAGTTTCGACATGATGCTAATAAGTCAAAATTAAGGTGTGTCAATAGGTTTTGACAGAGAAGTTATTACCTGCGTTATATAAACCACGTAATTTTATATGACTATTCCTTAGCATATCATTAAAATACATTGACATTCCGATTTAAAGCACCTCAGATATTGTTGTGACTATCCTTTAAACTACTGTTTGTCTTAATAGGGAGCATACAGTAAAAGAGAAGGCAACGAGCTGCTAAAGAACTGTATCTGTCATACTCAGTACCTTCTCTCCAAGGACCACACAGTTCCCAGAAAATGCTGGGAAGAATTTGCTTCCATAACAACGAAACGCACTCCACGCTGGAGACAGGATGTGGCAGCAAAGACATGTGGGGAAACCAGAGGCTTCCCAATCAGAGTCCGCGGCCTGGGATGAGGGACGGCTGTGGCCCACCAGCAGTGCCACAGCTCCTCCGCTATAAACACCCATCCCTCAGCTATTCCTAGAGGGAGGGCCTTCCATAAGCTCAACTACGGACACGTCAACACTTTCCCAGTGCACAGCTTAAATGAATTCTTCATTGGTTCATGCCCGCGTACCCTCCCGCCAGCGCAAGGCTCGCAGCTTTTCCCACTCCCAGCGACCGCCTCAGCAGGGTCACCCTTCCCCTTCATTGCGGGCATCCCTCAGGAGCTGTTGCAATGGCCAGGGCTGGGTCTCGCAGGTTTTGGATGGAGCGCGTGCGGGAACGTTTTCAAATGGCGGCCCCAGCCATGGGCGGGAGGGAGCAGGGCATTGCCAGAGCTCGGGCTGTCGACAACCCGGCAGGACCTGTCCTGAGCAGCTGTCATGACAGTAAGGGCTTGAGCCGCACCCTGGATTAACAGGTAAGGAGAGTACCCCCATGACAGACTTCCAGAGAGCAATGGAGACCCCATGGTTGCAATATCTCAGCGCTGCCTGAGAGGGGTTGATCAGTGAAGCAAACGGGAGAGAAATTCTTCCCCTCTGAGAAAGTGAGACCCTCTCCCACCCATTAGGATGAGAGGGAATGGCCTCAAGTTGCGCCAGGGGAGGTTTAGGTTGGATATTAGGAAAAATGTCTTTCCTGAAAGAGTGGTGAGGCATTGGAAGAGGCTGCCCAGGGAGGTGGTGGAGTCACTCACCCCGGAGGTGTTCAAAAAATGTGTGGATGTGGCACTTCAGGACATGGTTTAGTGGACATGGTGTTGTTGGGTTGATGGTTGGACTAGATGATCTCAGAGGTCTTTTCCAACCTTAATGATTCTGATTGCTCCACATGAAAAAAAAAAAACAAAGAAAAAAAAGCTCCAACTTGACACCAGCTCCTGGATCACGTTAAAGCTCCTCCATCTCTGGAAAGACAAGTGTTGGGCCTGACCTCTGGCAGTCAAGGCCTACACGGCACCACCAAAAGCAACCGCCGAGCCTAGTAATTTGCAAACTTCATCTCTGCAGCTGGTAAATGTCGGTTATTCCCTCTCAGAACAGCTGAACAGCTTGGGCAATTATACTACAGGATCTATCACCTTAATCAACCTAAGAACAGGACAATTTATTTTCAATGGAACATTAATTTCAGACAAGTTAAAGTGAAATCTTTTAGCAGCCTAATGCAAAAAAGGGGGGAAAGATTGTGGATGTCCCACTAAACTCAAGCAGTTAAGGATAAAAGGTAAAATAATAACTAACATGGGAAGTAGTGGAGATGAAATTCATCCTACCTGTAAGAGGATAATTAGCAAGATACAGAATACACAAGCAGGAAAAATAAATAAATAAATAAATAAATAAGTAGTATCAGGGCTTGGCTTGTACATGGAATTAAATGCAGGTCCTACAGATAACAGTATGGTACTCTTGCTAGGGTTCAGTTTCTGTATATGTAAACACACACACGTACAGATCTCAATTTAAAGTGAAGGTTGGAGATTTACAGTGGCAAAGAGATGTATATGCACATGTGCATGACAGGAGCATCATCATAGCTAGACTGTAGAAGGGGCTGCATGCATTTCAAACCATTTTCTCTCTTGTAAACGTGCCCTGGAATACACAGACTATTATATAGAATATTCTTCCAGACAAGGTTTTCAGAGAATTTAAGGGATTTTCTTGGCCAAGTCCCACTAAATTTAAATAGGAGATAGGGATTATTCCTTAGGACTGTCCTGAAAATCTTAATCATAGATGTCAATTATTAAGTCTCTTATATCATGAATCCCTTCATCAGAATGCAGTTGAGAAAACAACCTATGGAAGAGGTTCCTCACTACCAAATGGCAGAGTAAATTCTGTAAGATGGTGCTATGTTTACAGAATCAAATATAATTTCACAAGTTCTTTCATTATTATTACTACTTTTGTTACTACTTTTGTCACAATGCACAATTTTCAAGTACTATCATGTTGACTATTAGATCATGACAGTTCAGTTTTAGTTAAGATGTATCAATGCTACCTTTCTGTCTGTAATATTTCTGTACCCACCTAAAGCAATCGGAAGTCCCCAGAAGAAATGAATAGTACATACGTTACTGCTTGCATCACCAAATAGGATTCTGTTACCATAATTATACAAAAATTACTTAAAAAATTTAGAACGTATGAAACGCTGACAGGCAAATGCAAGGAATGGTTCTACTCCTAAGTGCTGATATAGCATCAGCTATTGTAAAGCTGATAAAGATTTCCATAGGAAGTGAATCATTAAATACTAGTGGGGCAGGGGAAGGAGGTTTAAAGCTCTGAAGCTACTTTGAAACCATGTTGAACTCAAATAAAAGTTTCACCATCAAAAACGGACACAATGTTTTTGAAAATATAAAAACATTCCATTTTGACAGTTTCAACACAAAATTATTTCCTCTCAGAAACATCAAAATGGTTTGGGGGTTGGGTCTTTTTGGTTTTGCCTTTTGGGTTTCTTTGGAGACTGGGCTGTCAAAAGTTAAAAACAAGTACTGGAGAATCAACCAGAAAATCCATGGAGCAGTATATTGGAAACTAGGATTTACTCACTGCAATATTCATAAAGCTCCTTCTCTTATTATACCTGCTCAGCAGCAAGAATGGGTCAAGCAATGGGTTTTTTGTTAGTTTATTTCTAACTATTCTTTTAAATATTCTTTAGACTCCCAGGTAGCTTTTCATCCAACTACTGGATTCCAGAAGCTTGCACCATTTGGGGTTTCATTCCGCAACCTCTTTTGTAACTTTTGGTTTGTGCTTCCCAAAAGACACCTTACTCTTGTCATATACGAAGAGAAGGAACAGTTTCCTTTCTTCCCTGAGTGAAACTGTTGGCAAGATGATTTCTGTAGCTACAGTCTGTACCTAGGCAGACATCTTGGCTTCCCCTCCAAAATGCAAATAGACTAGTGTATGTATTTAGTAAGAGCCATAATGGCCATTTGCACTGCAAACCATTTGTACCACTTTGCTGCAATTTTCTGGCTGTCACCAGAATACAAATACCAGATGGAAAACACTTGATTACTTCCTAAAGACCCTGTGTCTTCAGTATTAATTTTTTTTTACAAAATGCCAGCACGCTGAGCTTAATATATTGCAACCAGAGGTCTGGCTATCTGGCTATCACCTAACTGCACACTCATACAAGATAATCAAAAGCTTTATATTGGATTCAACGTGAAACGTGGAGGAGGGACTGACATACCCAGGGATACACCACAGTTATAGGTGGCAATGCCAGGAACTGATGACCAGCTAACTAGGCATCACTGCCCCTCTGATGTACGTACTCAGGGATGGGTCAAGTGAAACAGTCAGTGATTGTCTCCACCGTCTAAGGGAAACCTAACAAACAGCATTTATCCCCTCTCTTAACAGCTCTTATCTCAAGGAAAGCCCACCGTTGGATCAAGCTGTACGTGCTGTTTTAGAAGACCAGTCCAATGTCCCTTTCACATGGAATTTGAAGAAGAAGAGCTTATTCTAAGGTGAATACAGAAGGCTCTGTGAGTGTCTGTGTCAGGGAGTCGGAGTGTGCGGTCTAGGGGTGCTGCTCCCCCTCCTCAATCGGGCAAGTCCTTTAAAAAAAGAAACACTTTTTCTTTTCTCTACTGACAACTACTTAGGGATCCCAATAAGTCATCTGCACTCTCTTAACTGATACAACCACGGAGGACAGCAGGTAACAACTTGCAAAACTCTTTCCAATTGGTTGGCTCACTTTGCACCACCTGCCTCTACTCACTGGTACTACAAAAATGAAAAAGCAGCTCTAGGTAATTTGCAGGCTGACAGTGAAGGTGGCGTAATGAAAAGCATATGCAAGATTCGCGCTTGTTGGCCCTTGGTTCGTTGGTGCTGAGTGACCTTGTCTATCCTGACTGGGAAAAGACAACAATCTGCTACTGATATAAACCAGGCCACGCTTTGCTCCTGAAATAAAAGAGAACTGAGATTCATGCTGTAGGGAAGAAATATTTATCCTGTGGGGGAGATGGTATGCAGCCAGCACATGCTGTGCTCTGTGTCTGGAGGTGCTAGTTTGTCTTCAGGGGACAGGCAGACAAGTTTAGAGCAACCCCTAAGCAGCCCTTGAAGCACAAAGCTAGCGTGGAGGTTATTTCAGGCATTTCCTAAGAGCAGATCTGCTTTCTGTTCTCTCCCTTACATAAAAAAAAGACTGAAAGAACAATATAATTAAGCAACACTTCGTTCTTGAACATATGATAGACTAATGAAAGTAGCTCCTTTCTGTGTAATTTCTATACTTAATGCAGGTTTATAGTTAACATTGGGACACTAGAATTGAAATTAAAGATTCCTGCTTTACCCTTCCTCTCTGTAGCCATTATAGTATCCACCAGATAATACAAACAGCTTTCACTTAACAGGCAAAGGAGGAGAAATTACAAGGCCTGGCATTATATTAATATATTGGAAGGCACACTGTTATTTTCTTCAAATATGCTTTTTGAAAATTGTTATAAAACTGAGGATATGACTCAAAACCCTATCATTCTCTTGGAAGAAAGTAATAGCTGCCCAAAAGCCTCATGTGGACATCTGTCACAGAGTCCTCCCAGCCTGAAATGTTCTATTATTTAAATCTTGCAATATTTCATATTTACATAAGGAAGAAAATTTCTTTTTTCTGTAACTTTCACAGATTTTGTCAATTCTTTATTCTGTCAATTCAGGGACTGACAGATATTGGTGGTATAAATCTCATGTCAAGGATGTGAAATGCAGACATGCAAGAAGTGGACACCTGGAAAGAGACGGAGCTTACATGAGTGGTCCCGCTGCAAACATTAACATCAACATGAGTTGGGAGCAAAGAAATTTAAAGAATGATCTGAGGCTCAAGAAACACAATTCTAACCTTCCTGTGCAGCTGTAGACAAATTAAAGAAAGCTCTGTTTCTCTATGTGGTAGTGGATTCTAACATCTGATTCACATCAGAATTTAAATAAGAGCCGCAGTGCAGAGGTTAAGAGTTATGTTTGCTAATACTGGTCCTCAATTTGTCATTTCTGCGCTTGACTGAGGTTACTCCCCCCGCCCCCCGCCTCGATTCCTGGAACTTAATGCCAGGAGTAACTGTTGCATCCACTTAATCTGATGACATATTTATTATAAACAGAAACTAATCCTGAACAGGTAAACCAGAAGCCAGTGAAGAGTTAAATAAAAAAAATCTTAGCTCCTGGGAAAAATACATACCATTTTTTTCTGAGCTTTCCCCAATATAAAGCAAAAGACAAGACGGAAAATGTACCAAGTCCAAGCGTACATAAGTCAAACTGTTGTTAAGAAGATACATACAAGGTCTAAGTGTACAGCCTGTTAATAAATCCATCCCTGCCCATACAAAAGGTTTTGTTCAAAACCAACATTTTGTGATACTCCAGAACATAAATGTTTCTAACAACCCACCAGCAGACTGTACCCTCAACCCATGATCCTGACAATACACATCTCATTATCAGCCTTTTCCTTATGGCTCATTAACTTTTTAAAAAGGGGGGGAAGAAATGGAGAAAACACTCAAGATACATCAGTGGGGTCTGATGTATGTTACAGTAAACAATGCTTCCTTCTGTTCAGTGTCTCCAGTTTGTCCTTCATACTCCGACCTCTGCATTATTCCCATCTTACGGTAGGGTTTCAGACTCATAAAACAAGACACAAGCAATAAACTGTGAACTGCTGAATTCCTTTTTAAAAGAAACATCTCCCTAAGAGAATTTTGTGTTGAAACAAAGGGCTAACAGTATTAAAAATGGGGTTGGAGAACAGGAAAGAAATTTGCATTTGCAAAAGTGAGAACAATGCACCCCAACTTGTATGCACTTTTACTGAGGTTAGCTCCCTCGGGCTGCCTTTAAAATACCTGTCTGGCTTCTCCTGAGATAACTCCAGAACAAAACACGTAGGAAAGATTTTCGAAATAATTCAAACACTTAAGTCCACGTCCATTAACTAGACAGTATTCTTCCCATTTGCTTCCATTGGAATGAAGCTAATACAACAGCAGAGCTTCGGGAAATTTCAGCCTGAATAGCCAGAATTTCAAAAGAAGCCGGCATGACTGGGTGCATTTCCCAGTGGAAATGTCAGAATGGCTGTGGCTCAGCATGTGTCCTACAGCTACAGCCCCTACCTACCACAGACGCTGGAGCTCCTCTTAGCTCCTGACAGACAGAGATGATCAAGGATTCAGCCTCTTGGGAGAACACAGGGCTGACACTGGCGAGTTACTACTGCTTCTTACATTTTTGTACAACCCGAGTGTGTTCACACACGCTTCGGAGAAGTACTAGAAAATGCATATGTTTATATAAACAATTGAAATTATGTGCTTTGCCTTCTGAAGCTGTATCACCCTGGACCTCAAAGCACGTCAGCGGCGTTCCTGAGCCAAGCCTCCCTAACAATCATCTTCACTAGTGATCCAGGATTTCTAAAATCGAGGCTAGCATGAGAAGCGCAGAGCGGCTGAGCGGGCCGGGGGGGGAGTCGGTCAGCTTAGGGTGTCCTGGCTACTCCCCGGGCAAAAGAGTATATAATCCCTAAGGTTTCAAATGATGAAACTGTTTCCTCTGTTCCCAGAATCTACCCCAGTGAAATGGATCTTCTGAGTGGACAGTACAAGATCCATTTAATGGACAACCGGTGAGATGGTGTTCTTGTGCTACACGTGTACCGAGGCTCAAATGTGAGCTGAGTGGCTCCCTGGTGCTTAAATTTATATGCATCTTGGGGACACTGGATATTGTGTGTTGCTACACAGAGCTAAAACATTGCAATCTCTGTTTATAAATCTTTGAGAAAAATACATTTTCTGGAGCTGCAGCTATGGCAACAAGCGACCCAATATTGAGCTGGGTTGCATAGTGTAATATACAGAGGATTTTTTTTTTTGTTAACTTCTGAAATAATTTATTGGAAAATCTGGGGCAATTAGACTGTTGCCCATGTATTTATTCAATATGGGTGGGTTTCACATTCTGCAATGTTGTCTAGTAAAAACTGAAGCTTTTTGCCTTTGTTTCTCAGAGCTAGTTTGTTTTATTTAAAACCAAAACAGACAAAAAAAAAAAAGCCCCAACTGACACACTGCAAACTTCAGATTCTGAACTTTTTGTGAGAATCTGTGATTTCACAACTGGCCCTAAAGATTCCAGCTCTTCCTGAAAGGAGACACCTGATATCCTCATTCTGAACTTTGGGGATACCTATCACCATTACACTGTTTTGACTGTGGGACACCTTTGTGACATGGATGCAGCCGTTCCTGAATTACAGCAAAGATGGGGATAAAAATCTAAGCCTTAAGCCTGTCTCTTTAATACACGTGGCTCTAAAATATGTCTACTTTTGTTGCTAAGTATTTCAAATATTCAACTTCTGGCACCAATATGTTTCAATTAACAGCATCCTTGGTATCACCTGCTTACACATTCTTAGGATGTTGCCATCTGAAGTTGTCACTTTACAGGGGAAAACAGTCATTCCTGTGCTACTTTTAAGAGACAAATTAAAACAAATTATTAGTATATAGTTATTTGACCAAGGGAGTGACTTCCTATGTTCATAGGCAATACATGGCTAAAATCAGTCAACAAATCAATATATGCCATATATGCCTCTGTACCTCAATTTTTTCCCCTTTTCTAAAATGAGGATAACAGTATTGGTCTCCTTTGTAAAATACCTTGAGATCTATCAAAAAAGGTTAGGTATTATTGGCAATACCCAGTTTGAACATGAAATCCCTAAGTGCGTCTCCTGCAGTCCCAGGCAGTCATACAGTAATTGAGAAACCGTCTGCATACAAATTACCAAATAATGGACTCCAAATGCTTGTATTTTCTTTTATTTACTTCTAACACTGCTGCAAAAAGTGCAACCTTTCTTAACTGTTTCGATGTCAAGTACTTACATTTGCCTTTACCCTGTGTTTACCCAGAATGTTATTTTCACAGCTGCCGAGAACATCATTATCAAAGAAACAGCCAGTCTAAATTATTAAGAAAACAGAACAATTGATGTTTCTATAATACACAGTATTCCCCATCTGAGCCTTGAAATCAATTATGAAAAACATTAGGCTCCTCTGTCTTCCCTTGGACCAATTTCAAGATCCAGTATTTTATCATCATTTGTTCCAACATTATAATTGTCCATTGACTTTGATTAAGCTCTTTTTAGCCTCAGCTCTTGAGCATGAAGGCTCTTTCTTGCCTCTGACTGCATAAAGCAGCTTGCTTTGTAGGGGCTCCTCCCCCTTCCCCATAGTCTCTATTTTTTCTTGCAGCTGAATTGGTTATTTTCAAAGTGTCTTCTGCAAACTTCTCTCCCATAAACCCCTTTTCCCCTTTTGTTATCAGACTTTATGAACAGAAGTAGGTGCTATTCTTCCTTCGGTTTCTTTTCCTGGCTACAAAGTCCTCAGAGTTGGAAGCACACCAAAAAAAAAAGGAGATGCTCAACTGCTGGACACCTGCTTTTTGAGTTTCAGGCAGGATTCTGCATTCCTTGAATCAAATTACCATAATGCTTGGAATTCTCTGCAAAGTTTTTGCTTGTCTGAAATTCTGGGGCATTCAACTTTAGTGCAAATTCAATATTTTAAATGCAAAGCACCCAAAGTGCCAACTCATCACTAACAGCCCCAAGCACTCACTCCACATGGATGTCAAGACAAAAGCAGTTTGAGCTGAAAACCAGGTTCCAAAAAAACCCCCTCTGAGATCACCTGTGAAAATTTTGGTCTATCTTGGTTTCTGCAAAGTGCTAAATAAAAACTACATTCCTATGCCATTGGGACATTGTGTTTTAAAAACATCTCACCTTACAAAAACAAAAACACTGTAACATTCCTAAATGTTGCTGACTGTTTCAATGACAAAATGAAGAGAGACAAGATCATCAGGCATCAGGCAGGAACAAGTCCTTTGCTTAACTGTTTATAGCTGATAGAGAAGGCTTGCAAATGCCGAACACTGAGAAACTAACCCTGTACTCTGCTACTGTAATGCATGGAGTAGGGTGTTTCCTGACTAGCTCCTTTGATGTCTGTCTCTAGTGGAAGTGGATCACCTCTGTCCATCTCCACTGACTCTATCTAACCTTGGTTTTCACTTCTCTGGCTGAAAACCTGTAGATTAGAGCAATCAAAGATAAAAGCAGTACCCTTTTTTAGTAAAGAAAACAACACAGATAAACGTTCTGAACCTTGACAGGACCCTCAGGGTTTCGCTCTTCCGATGGAGCCCCTTGCCCTGCAAAAAGTTTCTTCTGGCCTGAATGAGTACAGAGAATCAAAAAAGGTGCCTCTTTCCAGCATCTGCTTGCCCTATATGCTTCATTTGGCAAGGTATTTAAGGATATACCTTGCTCTGAGCAAACCCTTTGGGGACTATTTGTGCACGCTAAGTAACTTACTCCGCGACCATCACTCTTACCACACTGTAATTCTCCATTCCAAACAAATTAAGTCTATAAAGCTTGGATGACTGAATTTCACCACAGAGCGGGGAAGGAACAAAAGAGAGAAGGAAAGGGAGGGTTAAGAGGATTTGTCAGGTCTGCTGGCCTCAGGGAAAAGGTTTCAGTTAGAGCCCAAAACTGGACTCACATGGTGCTAGCACCGAACCGCTCGAGTTTGGAATGAGTATTGTTTAGCTTCCTTAAAAAACAGTCCTTTTGCTGGCTGCTGCTGAGAATAAATTCTAGCCACTTGGGTCAGGGATGGTTTAAAATCATTATGACTCAGGCAGAAAGTCCATTATCCATTCAGACATTTGGCCTACTCCTTTTTTCCTTTTTCTTTTCTTTTTCCCCTTCTTAATACTACTGCACACCAGATGACTGTATTGACTCATCCTCTGACAAAAATAAACATTCTTGGATGTTGAGAGATTATTTGAAATCAATGTCTTTCTTGACTCATGCTGCAAATACACAGATCTTTGGGCTCATTCAGGGTCCTTACTAAACTGAAAGGCAAAACTCTTATTAGAGTCAAATTGGCTTCATAAGTGATACAGATCCCTGAGACCCTGTAAGGTCCTGCAGAAGGAACTTCCTTTGCATGTGCCAGTCAAAGCGCTGAACAAGAAATGTTAGTATTAGGCTTTTTCATCAGTAATCCACACGCTAGCTTTCTGAAAGAAGCAGAAACGTGAAATGGCATGAGCAGAAACAGTGAATGGGTTTATCTGAGGAGAAAGGTACATGTGAAATGTATCCCTTGAGTTCCCCCTCTCCCTTTCTACCTGTTTGGAGACCCACACAACATAGGCTAAAAGTAGGTATGCACAACTCCAGGCACAGATCCTTCACAATTTGGCTCACGTGTTTCAGCCAGTTAAGCTGGTTAAACTCAGCTCTCACTGACTGGAGAGCAGGTTTCTCTGTAAAACATGGAATTATACATCCTCTCCCCTATTCATTGCCTTCTACCCTGCGCTTGAATGCTTGACCCGCACACGAGGGATCAGTAGGATCCTGGAATATGTAGAAAAAGCATGTACCGGCTGGAGTAGAATGATGTGGCAATGATGTCCAGTTTGGAACTGCAATTTGCAGAGGATTTTGGAAAATTGGAAAAGTACAGCAAGACAGGCAAAAATGACTGGTAGGCTTGAGAAAATGTCCTTAAGCAAGAAACCATAAGACTTCAATCTATTTATCCCATTAAAAAAGGAAGAGTGACTGGCTTATCATGTATCATACCTTTTGAGAAAGCAAACAGAAAGTACCAAAGAGGGTTTTTTAAATTGAGCGTAGAAAGGTATCAAAAGAAACAGTGGCTAGATGTGAAATGCCAGACTCGTACAAACTAGAAGTCAGGATTTATTCAGTTATTTATGCAGTGAAGGTGGTTAACCACTGGAACAAACTGCCAAGGGACGTGGAGGCACCTCTGTCTTTTGGAGTGTTCAAATCGAGACTGAATGACTGCCTGGGCAGTATGCATTAATCGAACATAAGTTATGGGGTTCAATAACTCCAGGTGAAATGTACAGCCTGCATATTCAAGAAGTGGGACTAGATGTTCTAATGGTCCCTTTCTGGCCTTAGAATGTATCGAGTGAGCGCACAGTGTTAATCATGTCAACAATATATTGTGCTTTCCCCTCCCTTTCCTTTGTGCATTTGAAGGAACAATTCCAAACTCGGTTTAGCTGCCCCAACCTCTGAATACAGGTTTCATACTGGAAAAAGCTCAGTTATGATATGATTGATGAAATATAGGTGTAAATCACTAAGGATATTTCTATATTGTAGTAAGAACTACTGCTAGCGATTATAATAATGGTTTCCCTCAGTAATTCTCAGAGTACCTTGACTCTGCAATACATTTGGTAGCAGATGTTTTAAAACTGCAGTCCAAGGAAATTTTTATACAACCAGCATACAAATGCTTCTTATATAGACATACATGTATATACGATATGTGCATGTTTAGAACACGCCTGTCTTTGCCACACAGCCAAGAACTGCATTCTCTGCAACAGTTTTGAACAGTACCTTCGGTTATTACTTGATCCCAACCAGGAAGATTACTTTCACTGTGAATCAAGATAACAAGGCTCCCAACCCTCCCTTCCCTGTGCACGCACATGCAAACACTGAGAAAAATAATAATTTCCTTACAAACTAAAAATATCTCTTCCTATAACAGCCGAACAAACTCCTCTTTAAAAGACGTTTTGCTGTCCTGATCGGAATTAGTATATTCACTTCAAAGACTGCTAATGTGGAAAACGACATTTGAAATACATGCCATATTGAGGCATTTTTTTCCTTTGTTTTAAATGAGAATCTTGTTCATTTCTTAAAAGAAGTCTCACCGGGAGTTGCAGATTCCTAGTGACAATATTGTCACTTGTGTTCTTTACAGTTTTTAGCTTATGGTGTGCAGACTTTTAAAGCTGAGACTCAGCTGAGCTGAGTTCATGAGAAGAGAAAATAATGTCTTGGAGAAAGGAAAAAGCAGATGCAGAATCTCTTTCACACCTTAAAGGTGTCAAAGGGCATTTCCCTGCTCCTATGCAGTAAAATATCAGCTATTTAAAAGTATCGGTGAGCTTTCAAAGTCAGTCAAATAAGAGCAGAAATGAGAATGGGAAAACACACGTCTAAACCGAGGGTCATGCTTGTAAATGAGAATTCAAGCCTTTATAGCAAAAAAAAAAAAAAAGAGAGAAACAAAAAAAGAAGACATTTTCTAAATCATGCAGATAAGCAAAAAGGTATACTCCAAAAACTCACTGTCTTTAAAATACTGCACTTTTCATGCCTATCTTATGATTCTTTCTTCAGTCATCATCTCATTTGTCTCCACTTGGAGTTGTTCTGTGTCATAGAGTATCTTGCACAAGGGTCAGCAACAGGCACAGGAAATCCCAGTAACACAGATCCTACAAGATATAATTTCTGTTCACTTCAGTGAGAGCTGGAAGGCATTCAGTACCCTGTGAAAAGAATTCAGATCTCTTTAGGGTGGTCTAATGAGCTATGTATAATTTACAACACAGAATGTACTACCACAGCAGCTTTTCAGCAGGTACCATTGCAGCTACACCAGAGAATGAAAACAATACAACCTAGCTCGCTTGCTATCTCTATATACTTTTATTGAAGACATATGTTGGAAAAGAAAAAGAATCCTTTCTTGACCTTTTTCTTCTGGGTACTGTACATGTTACAAAACTGAATCTAACACATGCTCAGAAGGTGGCAGGTAGGAACCAAGACTGGAAGAATTAGATTGTTAATAGCTGCAAAAAATAGCTACACTTCTAACCACGGCAAACCAGCACTGTTGACAGAGTGATGGAAAGCTGACAATACCTTGCCAAGAAGGGTGAAGCTATCATAACTGAGCAGATGATTAGTTTTAAAACTTTTAATGGATCTCTGTCCACTGCAGTCTGATGGAGTGAACGGTGCCGATACCCCCGGGAAATGTGAAACTATTTTATATCTCATTTGCAGGAATGAACACCCAGGAGGTACTTTCTTTTGACAGAATACATAAGACCTACCTGAATGCATTGCATTAGCTTTCTGTGCTGCTCCATACAGCAGATGCTAATATTTTTTTTTTTATCCTGGACTGGCCTCATTAAGCTGCCTAGCACAGGAAGGAAAAATAAACCTAACAGAAATTTTTAGTTCAGTTTTCTGTGTTTTGTGTACAAAACACATTGGCTATGTAGGGGGGAAGCATTAGCAAATAGTAGCAAATAATAAGCTGGGTTTAAGATAAGGGGGAAAGCTGGAGAGCTGAAAATGAGCTTACCTAGAAATGCATTGGGAACGGAGAAAAGCATAGTCTGACTTAGCAATGACAGCATGAAAAAAGCCCTTTTTGTCCCACTATAGGAAAGGGTTAACGCCTGTCTCGGACACCAAGGTGGATGGTTTGTAGGTAACTCAGCGAAGAGAACAGCAGCTTATTGTTAGTTGCTTGCTGGATGGCCGCACTTCTTTAGCTCAAGTGCCAGGTGCCTGGCCAACAATATTACACCTACAGGCAGGCCCTCCAGCTGAAGAAATAAAACACACAGAACATAAGATACCACAACAGAGGAACTAGAGAGGCTATGGAGCGCGGGCTGAGCAGAGCCAAACTACAAGTAATCAATCAAGTTGGACATCGCTGGAACATTGTCCTTTGTTATTCAGTTGCCTGTTCTCAGATCAGACTTACAAATGGTTCTTATTTCTTTAGGATTCTCTTGTAGGCTCTCACAGAGTTACTGTGTGACCTACCTCTAAGGCAACCGCGAAAGCGGCTCGGGTCCCTAAATCGGTCACTGTCCTGCTGAAGCTCACGGTATCTGCATCTTCGCTCCATTCCTGTCGCAGCACGGGCTGAATATTAACACTGCACCGGGCATGCAGGCTGTGCCTAACAGTAAGCTAAAACTTATCTTCCATTCAGCGTCTTCAAACCATTCAACAATTGGCTGCATAGGCAGTGAACTCTTAATTCGGCTTTTTAGCCAAGCTCCGCTGCTTCTGTTGTTACCTCCTCATGTGTTTCATCTTCTTGCAGCAATCTATCCGGTGAGCAGACAGTTAGTTCTCCAGGGAAGTGGCTATATGTTTGTTACAAAGCAAGGGCAATGCCAGGCACACTGGGGCCCAGATTCTGGACTGGGGCTATAATGAAAATTTCATATTTGCGTTAACCCAAAGTGAACCTACTTTGCATAGCTAATGAGCTTCTCAAAGCGATCTCGGAGATTTCATAACAACATGTTCCCACAAAGAAAGATCCTTCACTGCACAGTATCTTCAGAGTATGGCACATAAATATTTTAGCAAACAAGATTAAAATTCCAGAATGCATTTTCTCAGCCCAAGGGTATAATCTTCACCTAAATAACAAAAATTATAAAAACATTCAGAAATGTAAAAGTTTCATTAGTTTGCAAAGTGAGTGTCAAGTCACAATTATTCCAAGGAAAATGTAATGTTGCAAAAATTACCAGAGCCATCCTTTTTATTAACATTACTTGATAAAATGTGAGCAGGATCATGTTAAAACTATTACATTAATATTCCTCAGAGAGTTGTACTATAATTTTAGCTTCTCTTTCTCACTCTCACTCGTTTTGCCCTGTGAGTCAACACAGGAGGATGGTTGGCAATCAGCTCCCGCAATTATCTTTCTCCCTAGATTTGAATTGTTAACCGTAGCTTCCACTAATAGAACTGCAAATGAATAGTATCCTTTTCACTTGTATTTACTGGATGAACATTATGCTCAATGACTCTTGTGCTCGAGGCACGATGCTAAACAGAGGGCAAAAAGGACAAGCTTTATTTCTATTAGCTTGCCTAATGGCTGCAGTGGAAATAAAGACAGGAGCAAAGACCAAAGGGCCACACTAGTACATCCAAGGTGACCGATGGTTCAGAGACACTATAAATGGATGGCAGAGACTTCCCCATTTGGGGAATTCTTGGACATACGCAGGCTGACATTTTCTTCCTCTAATGGCTGTGTATCCAGGGAACTCCCGGTGAGCCTCTGGCTCCTCTGGACCAGATTCAGCAGAGACTCCTGATTTCCCCTTGATTTCATTTGCAGGTTACAGGCATAAACACTGGTGTATCTGGGTCCTTTTTACAGAAGTCCTTTTGGAAAATGGAGTTTATACTCCAAATTTGATTTTAAGACTTTTCACTTGGTGGACTTTCTCCATAAACATACGTGGTAGCTCTCTACTGGGGGGACTTCAATAAAATGATCTCACAATCTTTTAATCTGCCAAAATAAATGCTGACTTCAGAAGCATAAAAGGATGGAAAGGACTATGAAAAAGCACCCCCATACTCTCTCTCGGACACTCCAGGGACAACATAAAGACCGCTACGCATATACAGCAAAAGAGATATTGACATAAAGTGTGCATTCTATATCATCTTTGCCAGTTTGCCAATAGACGCTTTTAATAATTGGACCTGCTTTTTTTAGCTTACAGAGTACATACCTTTGAATTCAAACTGTGCCAACTACTGTTCTGCCCTACTGCACGTGGTCATTTTTCTAGGTAGCAAAATGGAACTTGTCAGAGTCCTGAGAATGTCCTTGAGTATAAAAGCACGTATGAAGACTAACCTGACAAACTTCAAGGCAATGCTTCACAACACTCAAGTGACAATGTGAACATTCTGCAAAGAATTAAAAAAAGTACACCAAAACAACTTGACAATAATTGGCTTTTCCTGCCTGCCAAGTACACAGCTGGTCTACTAGACTCCAAGCCACAAGTGCATCGATTCGGCTGCCCTTGGAGCTGCTTACACGGATCGAGAAATTCCAGTCAGAAATGAATACTTGTTGTTTCATGTCCATATTCTGTTATATATGACAGCAATAATTGCATGATCATATAGTTGCAGGATGGTTCTGTTCATTGAATCGTACAGGTAAATTCATGTCAGCAATGCTCTTTGCCAGCCTTTGGAATTCTTTCACAACCCAAGACAAACACTGCAGGGAAGCTATTCTAGGCTCACAAAAAAAGAAACTGGCTTTCAACCTAGAGATAGTTACAGTAAAAAAGAATAAGGGGAAGGAGAACATCAGGATGTATTTGATAATGGCACATTGCTTTCAGAACTCAGGTAATTACTTAGCTCTGGAAAATGTTCCCCGGAGAGAGGATTTAAGCCAATGGTACTATAAATCTCTGTGGATCTATAAATTGTGCAGCCTATGAAAGTTCTATACCGCAGCCCGGAGTTGCCCATCCCTTGTCGTTGGCTGCTGGCAGACAGGCTGAGAGATGACAGAGAAATTAAAGAATATGTTAATACTGTTTTAAAGCTTGGCTCCCACATGACTACTCCTGAAGAAAAAGTAGAACAACAGATATTATACACTATGCGAAACATTGATCCCAAACCTAGACATTTCAGGTGTTCAGTATTTCAGCATTTTTCTAAATGAAGAGCACTGTTTGCAGACGTCCTTGTGCAGCTATGTGTTGCTTCATGGCTAAGGTGCTCCAAGGTCAAACAACTGCACCACGTTGTTATCTGATCACCCAGCGGGGGAAAAAAATAAAAAGTCTACTCGATCCAATCGACTTTCTCTGCTTTTCAAAAAATGTACTCCTTTTAACGTCTGGTGCTTTTTATATTGCTTGTACATCATTATTCCTTTTCCTAAAAAAACTTGTTCCTTCCTGTGTTTCCTAAATTTAAGCAAATCAAATCTGAAAGCAAAATGCTTTTCATTTTCATCAAAACTTTCAGCAGAGGAAAATAATTTCCTTTTTCCCACCTCCTTTCATTTTCTGATAGGCTCTAATCAACATCCTAGATACTAAACTCTTTTGAAAACCCAAAATGGAATTAAGTGCTTCAAAATACTCAAGTCCCATTTGCTTTCAGTAGTCTTTATCCAGAAGATACTTTTCTCTTTGGAAAATCTGGTGCATAATGACTAAAAATTATCTTCCCTTTCTGCTCTTTGGCTCTTTAATACTCTCAGGTCTTTCTATCCTTCTGCCTGCTCCCTTTCAAGACTCCACAAAATTGAATCAATTTTATACTATTCTTCCCAACTCTTCCAGTTCCCTACACCAGAGCGTACATGGACTTTTGTATTCATAAAAAGGAATTGATATTTCCTAGATCTACTCATTACTCCTTAAAATGAACTACTGGTTCTTCTAGCACCGAGTGTTGGTTGTGAAGGCAACGCCGCTTTGATCTCTATAGCACAGATCCACACCACAGGAGCCAAAATTGGCACTGGCTTCATTTGAAAGAGAAGCAAGACACACCAGTTCCCACTGGGAATTTCTGCTGTGACTTGAACTGAATGATCTATACTGAAGCCTAAAAAACTACAGCATAAAATCAAGGGGTACATCTTTATCATTCGCTTGTAATAAATTAGTCCCCTTCAGAAGGATGCACAGCGGAAATGGTGGTATCCTTTGGTAGTCACAGCAGTCACGTTTGTCAAATCACACACGAGAAAACTAGCTGATACAATTTAATCTAGAAAAATTATATGCATTGGATCACATAATTCCTATCTATAAAGTGTTATAAACAGGAGAATTCGCTGTTCATTCAACCAAAAAGCAATTATATAAGCAGACCAATGGGGAAGTATCTTCACAGCTTTGGCAGGATGGAGAATAGACCAAACCGTGAGAAAAGGAGGTCAGGACTTACATTTCAAGGTCATTGAGTTTAAAGCTGGTTTTGTTATGGGGATATTTGTTTTGTTTTCAACAGAAAGTTTGCAGAATCTACAGCACTCACCACCACTTCAGAAGCCAGAAAACATATGGATGTGTTAGACTTAGGCTAGAGAAAATCTTAAATGAAATTAGCAAAGACAGGACATCTCCATGGTCTGGATGGTCTTAAAAATCTTTCCACTGCAAAGCATGTGCCTGTAGTCTCTGGCATTTCCTTGCGCAGAAGATGACAGGGTAATCACAAGAATGTTTCACCATCAGGAAGCAGCATATTAAGTTCTACAATCATAAAAAGCATGGCAAAGCAGAATATGATCACTGCTAGAAATGTCTGGACATCAGATGCTGTATTGAAACTGAACCACTGAAATAATTCAATATTCCATGCCAGATAAAAAAATTATTTCTTCCACATAGAAGCAATGGCTTGGGTTTACCAACCTAGTGATACCGACAAAATTATACCGCTAAGAAATTTAAAGTAGTGTAAATGTCCTTTTCATATGCTACTTCACAGTAAAGACTTCAAAATACAAAACTGTAGGCATAGTTTTAAAAGTAGTCAGTTCCTGTTTCCATATCTAAACAAAGCGATAAAATGTAATCACAGTGTTTGTTTTTTCTACAAGTGGTTGAATGCCAAGTAGTTTTTAAATTCTGATTGCTTATTTAGAAGGCGAATTTTCAAAGAATCTGAATGCTCTCTGAAAATCTGACCATTGTTACAATCTCTGGCTTCACAGCTCACGGTAAAGCTCAGCTCTTTTGAACTCCCTCTGTGTATTTGCTACCTAGAAACTTAGGCATAAACGCTTCTGAATATTTCTACCAACATGTTAGCATGGAAGTTCTTGAGTTTCTTCTCAAAATCAGATGGACTCAGCATAAAGAAAGATGCCTGTCATAAAAATAATACTCTCTTTTCCATAGCTGTGTATATTTAATATGCTTTTTTCTATTTAAAATGTGCTTCAAGAAGTCTTCATAACTGAGGGACACCTAGAAACTCTATTACTAAAAGCTCCATCTACTGGTTCTGAACGAGTACTAAATTCAGAAACTTCAATGTCCATCTTGCCAGCAGTTCATAAATGATATCAGACCATGATTTAATTCTTGTTCCCTTACTTCAGATTTTCCTCAATGTGTCCCCAGGCTCCTGTAAGATGCTCTCAGTGGTAAAACGTCTTGAATGTAGCTCGTAAATCATCAAGGGAAAACTTGATTGAGTTGTAAATCTCATATACACACATGCCTTCTGACAACATTAAAAAAGAAGAGTAAATTTTAAAGACTATAAGATTATTCTCATAGCTGTTTCTCTACCAGGTTTGAAACATGCACAGAGTATAAACTCCTGTCAACATTCCAAACTACAGAGACAACCATCGAAAGGCATAGATAGCTTTATACCACCAGTGACGCAGGAACGCATCAGATGGAAACCCAATGTCTTACCTGAGTTTCAAATACCTTAGAATTCAGAAGCAGAACGCTTAAATTCAGTGTTGAATACTTTGCCTATTATTCCCTACTCAGGTTTCTTACTGCCTTTTCATCATGGCAATTATTGTCTTGCTTTGCTTATTTTCCGTATATTGCTTAGCCACTAAATGTATTAATGCACTAGAGCATTCATAGGGTGAAAATCATGGGGAAGAGAAAAAAAAAAGACATAGGTACAGCTCAAGGAGGGAGAAATATTTTGCGTGTGGTGAGACTACTTAAATACAGGCCTTTTTCCAGAAATGATTTGGTTTAATAAATTACTGCTACTCAGAATAGCACTTCTCTGGTGGCTGTAAAAACACGCCCTAAGTCCCCTGTTTTATACTTTGCTCATAACAAATGGTTTCCGGCAGTGATCTCATGTGGTGATTCGGGCTAAAAATCAGAGTGTTCTGTGTAATCGGACTTAAGGAAGATTCTCAAGACTCTGAGTTTTCTTGTATTGCTTTGTAAACCATTTTGACAGTCACTGAAAACTTCTACAGCTTAAGGAGTTCAGCTTAGGACTACACGAACCACACACTTGTGCCACACGTTGTAGTAGTCGCCTACAAATC
>VZTL01016998.1:1952-12169 GCA_013400535.1 Scopus umbretta
GGAGCTCCGGCGGCAAATCCCTGTGGCGGGGGGGGCTTTGGGGGACGCTGCGGTAGAAGGCTGCCGGGGCTGGCAGCCGCGTTCAGCGGTGCGCTGTCGCTACTCCAGCGTTTCATACCGGTTGCTGGGACGTAAAGCTCAGGCTAGACCTCAGTCTTACAGCTTTATCTGGCTGAGGATATAGGTAGGCATCGGTGGGTCAGCTTTAAACTGCTTGTCTTTAAACTGCTACTCTGTAAATATATTTTCGTACGCGGAGACAACGTGCCTTTTTAAAAGCGACGCTGTTTCTTCTGAAGGACCGTTTTCTTTATACAAGCGCAAGATGAAACATCGGCTCTCTGTAGTGCTAGTTTAATCATTTCTCTTCGTTACTAGGATATAAACAGCTGTGAGAACCAGAAGAAAAACTGCACATGGCTCATGGTAACACATGAAATGTGTACGAAAGACGATGTGGTAAGAGGACGATACAATAGAACTTTTCTATGTATTTAATGTAATGTTCCTAATGGCATGGAAAACACATCACGTAAAATACAAAGAAATTTTTACTGGTTTTATTCCTGTTACTGAGATGAATTGACACTAATTTCAAAATAAACTTTCTTCTAAATGTTCCGCTTAATAAATTCTTGAGACCTGTTTTGAAGAGAATGCTTTTGAGCTTAATACCAAATTCTCTGCATGGTTGTAAATGCATCTAATACGAAACCTGAGTAATTTCGTACTGTCTGGCGTCACACAATATCCACATCGCAGTAGCCCAACAGGAAGTCAGTAATTACTATGGCTTCTGTAGCAGAAGACTGTCTTTCAAAAAACAGTTTCTGAAAATCTTAAGATACAGTGGTGCTTATTTTTTCAAAGCCTTTTCCGTATTCAGAATAAGTGGAACTAATGCTTGTCTAAGCAGGTGGTGTTCCTTTCCCGAAAGATTATTGTTAGTATTTAATTTCTGCAGCTTTTTATCTGCTCTTTGTTCTCCCTTCATGCTGGATTGCCAGCAAGGTATCAACTGGAGACTAGATTTGATTTAAAAGCCCTCCTATCCAAAAGTAAAATAAGCTTAATTTCTGCAGAATACTTGCTGGTCTTTGGACAGTGATGACCTAGTTATTAGCAAGCTACGCTGGGCTAAATGAAAACAGTATATTCCTTGCTAATACCGAAGTAACAATTGCTGTATGAAGCGAGGCATTTGCCTAGTAAAAGTTCTGTGTCAGGCAGCATCTGAGATGATGCTTCCTCAAGCAGCAACATTCCCGCAGGACACAGATGCAGGGTAATGTGGCCTTTATCCCGTTCTCCAGCAGTTAGAGCCTGACATACACATTAATGCAGTAACTGTAATACCTCTTTCAGAATGGGTAAGTTGTGATTAACAAATATTTTTTATTGTCCCCATTAACTGTTTCACAAGCAATGGCCATTCTTGCTTTGTTTTGGTCAGCAATTCCAGAAGCAACCAAAATTAATTCCTTTTTTTCCATTAAATGTAGATGTGTTCAGGTAAGCATGCCAGTGAGCATGTTCGTTTTGTATGTAACTACTCCTTCAAGACAGTTAAAACTGTCTTGAGTTAAACTCTCTTGAATTTAAAACTGTCCTGAGCCCAGCTTCCTGTGCTAACAGCCTTTCATTTACAGACACCTGAAACCAGTGTAACAGTGAATCTCTTATACTGCATTTTTAATTCAGTATCTTAAAAATCCCCTAAAATTAAAAAAAGTAGAGTGGGATTTTTCTTTAGTATGCTTTCAAAATAGTCTGCGCTCTGCTCTCTTTGCTTTGTCCCAGAAAAGAAGCGGTTACAGGGTCAAAATTATCTCACTGACTTCACAGCTCACTCTACTATATGCATATGTTCTCACACACGCATAAAAAAAAATCTCCTCCAAAGTATTTGTCTTTGTTAGTGTTTTTTCTAGCAAAGCAGGGCTTGCTGAAATTTCCATCAGCAAATTTCAGGCTGAGTAGGACACAGTAGGTTATTGCTGTCTCTTATGAGAGGAAATACTCTAATTTATCCTGTTCCCTTTAACAGGTAGACAGGATTTTTTTTTTTTTCAATGCATGAATTTCAAGTGTAAGAAAGATGTCACTGATTAATTTTTAAACTGCTATACTTGAATGCATGATAAAGCTTTGCTAGTGCAGTATTTAGGAAATGAGAAAGGAAGTCAGGCTGTTGTATGCTGTGTGTTGTGCTTTTCGGCGGTCAGATCATTTGACCTCACTGTGTAGATTAACCCCAACAATATGAACATAGGATATTTGTTTTGTAATTTATTTTTATCGCTTTATCTTCCCAATGCTTAGAGAAGAAGCATCATGTATTGCGAAGGCATCTCTTTGCAAGGTTATTGATCTGACACAAATATAATCTCATCATTACACAATAGTGTAGAACTGAAATGGTGTACTTTTTTCCTTGACACACTATTGGCATGAATGTCAACTACCTTCAACTTTGGATTTTTGGATGTACGTACACCAGAATTTGGCCAGCTGCTGTTTGTTCAGAGCGTTCGCCTCTACCAGAACCTATGCACGCATAGTTCTGTCCACATGTCAGTTGTTTTCTGCTTCATATCACTTTAGCGATTGCTCCTGTGTTTGGAATAGAGGGGTTTTCATTTGTGGGAGCTTTTTTACATGTCACCGACAGGTACTTTCTGTCATTTCAGGACAGCAATTAGACTTTGACTCTTAAGAGATGAGGGGCCTAATCCTGTTTCCATTGGGTGTTTTGCCATCAGCTTCACTGGGAGCAAATCAGGGCTTCAGACTTCATAGACCTAATAGAAAATTACTTTCAGTATTTCCCTATTAAATTGAGTTTGTGGGAAATAGATCCAGTACGATAATAAAAAAACCCTTTACTGAAAATATTTTGTTCCATTAATTTTTTTAAGGAAGAAAGTATTGTAAGACAGGTTTGGGGCAGTGCTAACGTGCGCGGACAATTTCTGTCAGTGTGACTTTCTTAGCTAGTTGTATTCTCGCTGAAAAGCTACCTCTAGAGTATCTGCTAAATTACTTAGTCTTTTCGGAGAAACAGAAACCCTTAAAATACCCTCACTGATACCACACATGCTGATTGCAGCTAATATAACGTGTTCTCTGTTAGACAGACTTGTCTTGAAGACAAGTCTGTCTAACTTGGCTTCCAACCACAATGGATGCCGATCATTTTGCTGAAGCAGGACACTGTATGGCTCAGATGGCTAGAACAGAGTTCCCAAACATGGGGAAGCCTCTGAAAAGGGATCATGGAAACGTGCCTGAAAAGGGAACACACGAATCCACGGCAGGTCCCAGCCTGCGTTACGCACCATGAATGCCGCGACTGCTGCAGGTATTTGTATTCCTGCTGAAACCAGCACAGCCCAAGCAGACGCTACACAGCGCGGGGGCCTCAGGAGCGCACACAGCCAGCCTTGTGTTGTGCTGCGGAGGGAAACCACAGAGCCCAGCAGAACTCTGCAGAGCCCAGCTTTGGATAAGGAAGCTGTTTGACCATGCTAGCACGCTCTCGGGCAGGGTGAATTCACCTCAGTGGAGCACTGTGTCAACACAACTCATTTCCAGGCCCCAGCAAATGCTAAATAGGTTAGCTTAGGTATTTCTGTACAACACTGCGTTATGCAATGTTGATTGTTTCTGTTTCTCGTCAGCTTTAGCACAGCTGTGGTTACTTGGGCATTTTTTTAAAATCTGGCGCACAAATTACAAACTTAGCTGTTCAGAAAGACCTGCTTTCAACTTAAAATAAGAACATTTATGGAGGAGATGCTGCATAAATACATTTAAATACTTTTCAATGTTTAAAGGAGAGTGTGTTACTTCAGCAGTTTTCTTTTATGCCATCATGTCTTAAAAAACAGGAATTTGATTCATATATATTTTTTCATTTTGCAAGAAAGACGAGAAGGGTTAGACAAAACAACAAAGTATGGGAAAACAGTTGAATTTTTTCAAGTTAACAGCAAATTTTTTAGTGCTGTGAAATAAGCAAGTGAAGGCAAACAAGAAGGGGGGGCAAATAGCGCTTACGATTAAATAATCATACAATGAAATAAGTGATATAACTGCCTCAAAGTGACCTTTCTGAATAGAAGAAAGTCATATCGGCCCTTAAGATTTCTCTGCATAAAGATAGCATTAAAACGTAGAGAAATTGTAATAGTAAGCCATGCAGAATGTTACATAGCTTTCTTCACACTCGGAAATCCAGGAGAAATTGCCACTAACATCTCAGTCTTCTAGCAGAACTGATGGGTCTGAAGGTAATTTCTTCATTATGAAGTTACTACTTTTTTTTTTTTTCTTGTGGGTTTATGCCTCTAATTTCAACCTCTTTTTTTTTTATCTTTATAACTCTTACACAGTAGGCTATGCATTATTATTTAATCTAGGATTAAAATGTGATCAAGTGGGTTAGGCCATGAATTTAATCTGCTGAACCCCAGAAGGTTTTCTGAAGTTGAGGAATGTAGTTCAGAAACTAAATGCCTTTGAATTTAAAGAACAGTTTAAAAAAAAAAAAAAACCCACACTTAAAAAAACCTGCTCAGGTTTCATCTGATTGCAGTAAAACAGTCCTCTTCCCATGCTGTATTGACTGTATGAATTCATTTGAATGTACAAAGAAATAAACAGGGAAGCGCACTTTTTCAGGTTTTTAAAGTCTTATCTTGCAGTGAATTTCTATCAAACCTAATCAGTTTATCAAACAGAATCATGGAAATCCATAGAATTTCTGTGTTGTTATGAGCAATGAAAAATCAAAAGCAGCTGAACAAACCTGATTGCTTGGAACTCATTTGCTGCATTTTTAACGCTTGTATCACACACTGACTAGCTTTTTTTTTTTTTTTTTTGTAGTAACAGTACACACTTAACAGTATTAATATAAATATTTTGGTGTATTTTCCAGATGACAGCACTACAGAAAGCCACTGGTGATGTTGTGCTCAAGTTTGAACCATTTGTTCTTCATGTGCTATGTCAAGAGCTGCAAGACGCACAGCTTCTGGTAAAATTACATCAAGTAACAATGTTCCATTGTTGTTGTGTTATATTCCTTGCTCTAAAAGTATTGGCTCCTGAGTAAGCTTTAGCACTTAAGAATAGTCCCAGATGTGCTGCGTGTTTAATAACTAGGGTAATAAAAGTAAGCTGATGAAGAAAACACAGCTTTAAACTTGGTAGAGATTTTGCTGTACTTTTTAGAAAACAAAGTGACTCAACTACAATTCAGGGTTTGAGCTAAAGCAGGTTGCCTGGTAAAAAAAATTTTCCCAGTGAGCCTGGGTTGCTTTTGCTGGCTGAAAGTGATGGGTTTTTTTAGATGGCATTTCGCTACCGGCCAGGCCACTTGGCTCCAGTATTTCAATGAATTGAATAGTACCTTTGCCTTCTGCTTTTCCAGAATGACTCCGGAGAGTAATGCATGATGGGTTTGTTCCTTCATTAATGTAGAAGAGAGTTGATTAGCTTCTTTTATAGTACTGCTGCACTTTTAGCTATAAGAGTGTTGCACGACTGTCTATATGGTTAGCAACTCTTCAAGATAAAATAGTACAGTGCTCAGAGAGACGTTCATGTCCCATCTGCACTAATGGATTAAGATTAGATAATCAAGATTGACTGTGGCTCTTTGAAAACCAGCCACAGTTTGTGATACTACATGGGTTTGATCTTAAAAACATTTTAATGTAACTGTTACTGCATTAATTTGGGGAGATGGTTTTGAAAAAGTTTCTTTGCAAAACTGAGATTATAAGATGTATTGCAACCCATCCATAATTATTTCTTGCTGTGAAAGTGTATAAGACCTGTTTAAGGCATTTATTTGTTCTGCAGCATTCAGTGGCTATCGATTCTGGGTTCAGAAACTCTGGTATTACGGTTGGCAGAGGAGGAAAAATCATGATGGTAAGGACTTTTCTACTTACCTGTAAGGAATGTAACAAAATCTTAGCATTACTGTTAACCAGCTATCACAGGGCATGCTGTAGCAAAGAAATACCTTTCTGCTTTAGTTGACAGCAAACTAACCAATTGTGTGGCTAAGTGGTTTCTTTTCCCGTAATGAACTCCCCGTATTATGTAAATAGCCGTCATAAAATAAAAAACTTTATTCGAGGTAAATCCATCTCTGTGTGTTTTTAGGCTGTCCGGAGCACTCATTGCTTAGAAGTTCCATTGAGCGACAACGGGAAATTGATGGTCTCCGGAGAATATATTGAATTTCTGATACATGTAGCTAATCGGAAAATGGAGGAAAACACAAGGAGGATTGACAGGTTTGTAAGAGTATACCGATCCTATTCATGACATCTGAATCCAAAAGTGAGACTGGTAATGCCCACCAAAACCAGACAAACCCCCCCCAAAATCTAAAATGCAATTTCAATTAATTTTTTGAGCTCTGAAGGCTATAAACAGTTTCAGCAAAATCCTGTCAACAGCATGAGTTTGCCGACTGTCTTTGTTACTGAGTAGGGTTTAAGTTTCTTTTTCTAATGATAACAGCATTTCTTATTCTAACACAGTAACCATTTCAGAAGTATTCTGATTGCAATGCATGCTTTAATCCACTAAATGCTTTCTATAGTTTCAAAAACTGATGATTTATGAAGGCAGTGGAAGGTTACACACACTTTGGGTCTTTTGTCTCCAGCTGAGGAACAGAATAGGCAGAAGAGCCAAAGAGCATAAGGATCAAAAGGACGCTGGAGAGACACCTACGTGTACTAAGACCAGTTTCTTTTTATATGTCCATTGAAAATCTCTGTAGTTGTTAAATGTAATTGCTGAGAGTAGCAGTCCATCTGATCATTAATGCTATCATTCATCAGACATTTAACCTGACAGCATTTTATTGTTTCTGTAAGATTAACAAGGTCTTAATGGCACATGAGTACATCCACTAATTGATTTCTAACACAGAAGCATTACAAAGAGAAGTGGCATGGCATACACAAGGATGTGTGCTGATATTTCTAATTTTTCTTCCAGTATTGGCTAGAACATGTCAATGTTAGTAACGATTTTCTTCCCTCAGCATGTTTTGATTATACCGCAAAAGTATTAGTTTCTCAGGGTAGTTTTGCAGATCCTGAGCAAGTCTACCAAAATAATAACTACACAATTGTTTCTTTCTAGATTTTACAAACACTTAGAGTTAGCTTTGAAAACTGCCATCAGTGCAAGCTCGCCTTCCAAGGAGACACATAAGAATCGCTCTGTGTACATTCACAGAAGAAAGAGAAAGACCATTCAAGAACAAGACCTACACACCTCTCCAAAGGATCACAGTGAAGAATTGGAGCCTGAGGATGATACAGAAAGCAATCTTGATATTTTTGCTGAAATCACGATATAGACTAAGGCATTTGAAAGCAAATGGCAAACTGAATAATAATTGTAATGCTCTTTGTAAGAGACACAAATACTGCTCTGTTCTAAGTAGTAACACTCTCATGGACATTTACCAGGAAAAAAGGTAAAGAAACTTGTGAATAGGTTTAATGCCACAGAAGCACAGAGAACAAAATCTTAGAATGTTTTGTTCTGGTTTAATTTTTGTTTTTTTTAACAGCACTGTTACAGTCTTTTACACTGTTAACAATCTTTTACTCTGTCTGTCAGTTATCACAGAAAGAACTGGATTGCTACAGTCTTTGGCTGTGTTCTCTGTGGAAGCATTTCACTTCCAAATGCTGGGTTTATGCGTTCTGATTTTTGCAGAGCAGAGAAACTCTAAAACCTGGGCTGTTATCCTTGAAGGTTTTTAATCCCTGTAGGACTTCTGCAAAACCACATGCACAATATAGACAGCCTTTTCCAAACAACACAAAGCCATATATTAGGCAGCTGGAGAACAGTACCTGGTGTGGAGGTTAGAACAGAAAAGTAGAAGTTACGTACTGCTCTACGCCGGCTTCAGCTGGGTGCATCCAGGATCCTTCCCGACTGTTGCACCGGGCAGCAAAGTTGTTGCTGTCTTCTTGCACTTCACTGTGTTTCAGGCTCCAGCCCCACTGTGTTCATATGTTCCGTTTCCCTTGGCCAGCAGCCATTAAGTGTTATTTTTTCTTTGCATCTTTTAGCCAGCTCTGTATGCTGATAGTTCGTTAGCTCACTTACGTATCATTCTGTGACGCCAGCACCCAGCTTCAGTTCCAGCTGTTGGGCAGAAAGTCAGCCAAAATGTACAGTAACGGGCTTTCTTACCAGGCTATGAACCACTCACATGCAATAAAAGCTAAATATAAGACAGTGCAATAATGTGTGCATTCCTGTATTGTACCGCTGGAGGAGTTACGCCATACCCATAGCGTATTCTTCAGAACAATGGTGAATTTGTAAACCTTAGCAACAATGAATTCTGAGCCCACCCATGATCGCTAGCACTGCAAAACACGACCCTGACTGAAGGAAATGGTTTATCTGGTACAGTAACTCCGAGTTCATATAGGTCATTGTTTCCATTACGTAAGCCCAAGTCTTGGGGACATTTTAATTCCACTGTAAAAATTTGACATACTAGGTGGCAGCCAAAGGGAAAAGTAATCGCGGGCTTTAAGTAGATGCTGAAAGACCTGTTGGGCCATGTTTCCAGTAGCAGGCTTGCCAAAACAAACTTGAGCCTTTTGTGTTGCTTGTTTGTGTTACTAACTTAGAGCTCAAACAGTTTGGTGCACTTGCTTTCATCCTATATCTGGTGGCTTGAAAGACCTCAGCACCTGCTTGGGGCATGGGAAAGCGAGAGGCCAACGCGTTTCCATCCTTGCAAGAAGACCACAGTCATGTCAAGTGAAATGCTGGGTGGGTGATGCTGTCCCTGGCTGTTGGCTGCAAGCACA
Organism: Scopus umbretta; assembly: GCA_013400535.1. NCBI lineage: Eukaryota > Metazoa > Chordata > Aves > Pelecaniformes > Scopidae > Scopus > Scopus umbretta. The sequence goes on from VZTL01016998.1 coordinate 10,832, forward strand.
AATTGAGCAAATAGCAGAAAGAATTGGCTCTACTATTTTCCTCCTTTGTGGAAGGGGTAAGGCACTAGTGACAAAATTCTGAAGATTAAAGAACATCAGCTTGTGAGACAACCAAGTACATAAGATGTTGAAATACCACAAGAAACCTTCAAAAAAAATACACTTTATATGCTGTTCTCAAGCCTCGTGTGTATTTGGGTAGACTAATCCTTGTTTAATTCTAACTGAACCCAGGGAGGGAGCGAATCATTTCTACTGCTGCAAAGCTGCTTGCTGGGAGGCGTGCGACAAGAGCACGTTGCCTGGTGGGATGAGAGCGTGTGGCATGGACGCGGTGAGGCCACCGCAGCAGCGACGTGCGCCAGCAAAGCCGGAGTCCCACAGCCCGTGCGGCAGCAGGCACGCGGGTGGGAGCAGCCGAGGGTCCCCGCAGCAAGCCAAAGCGACAGCAGCTCCTCAGGGCGTGGGGACGTGGCTTCTGCCGCACGCCTTACCAGAGTAGCGCCGGGGCAGGGGGGGCTTGCTTCAGGGCTTTGCAATCGCAAGTTTTCCTAGACCTTCCTCTCCATTCTGAGGCACAACTATGTTTCTGCGAACCGAACAGAAGCCCCAAAGCTTCCGCCAACAAACAGCAACACCTCCTGCAGTGCTGCGGGGCAGGTGGATCTCACAGGCCAGGTACGCTGGCAAAGCCCTGGTGAGCCGCCGGCCCGGCTGTCCCCGTCCCCGCTGGTGGGGGTCCCACTGTCCCCGCAGGTCCCTCCTCACCCCCTGGGGGGGCAGCTCCTGCCTGCGTGCGGAGGAGGCAGTTGCTGCTTTTAAAAGCAGGGGGATGGATTTCAGAGAGTTTGTTCAGAGCAGTCTGAACCATCTTCTGCATTTAACGTGGTCCTAACAAGGTCTGCTTCTGGTCTGTTAGAAACGACTGCAAGGGACTGTAGATGCTGTTAATGAACACAAACAGTTTCCACACACTTTGCAGTGCTGTGATCTTGCACCACACGTGGGAAGATAAAATTCAGCACTGAAAAAGCAGAGATGCAAAGAGACCATATCAGACTTCAACCCCAGCCCAAAGAGTCCACATTTTTGAGACCAGAGGAGGCCTGTTTCAGAATCCAGAGAAGGTTAACTTCCAAATACATACAGTCATGAATGCACCTGTGTAAGGTGGGAAAGGGATCACAGATACTAATTTTGTGTAAAAAACAGGACTTCGGTATACTTTCAAGGGCAGAGCTGTGGGGCTATGTATTGGGAGGAAAGGGTATTCAAAGCAACTGCTTCATTTTTGGGGAAGTTTCTTTTTTTTTTTTTTTTTTTTTTTTTTTTTTTTTT
>VZTL01017001.1:0-15552 GCA_013400535.1 Scopus umbretta
AAAAAAAAAAAAAAGTGTAGTTCGCACTGTACCACTGCTTTTCGGAAAGTCCCCTTTGATTATAACCACCTCGAGACCCCAGCAAACCCACGTTCAACTCCCGCAGCGAGGACAGAAGCAGCAGGAGCGCTCTCCTTGCGCAGGACTCGCAGTCACGGCGTGCTCAGAGGAGGGCACGTGTGGGGCAGGACGCCAGCGGAGCGCAAGGACTTCACGTTGAGCGTTGCCGGAGAAGCGACAACTCCCTGAGTAGCTCCTTTCTAAACCAGCAAAGCCAGCTATTTGCTAGCTTCTATTTACTAAAAGCCTTTAAACCTGAAACACGCATCTCTGACTTTGTCCTCTCTTGCACGAGCACGATTCCTCCATCAGCGTACACCTGCCTGCAGTGCTGGTTCCCGCAGATCCTGGAGCATGCAGAGCTCCACCATGTGCCTGCTGTGCAGCTGACAGCCAGGCCACGAGCCCGGTGCCTCTCCAGCAAACAGGGGCACGAGCTAGCCGGGACGCACCAGGAACGCATCCAGAGCGTTCACATAATCCAAACACACCGAACCACACCCCTTCCAATTTGACTAGAGCACTCTGCAGTCGCACCGTTGCTCTGCAAATCTCCCAAGCACAACACGTGACTCGGGCATCAGCTCTTTGAAACCTCCAGTATTCCCAGTTTCCCTCATTTCCCTACGCGCACATCTCTGCACCGTGAATCCCAACGAGCTGCGTGAGGCTTAGGACAACGTATCGCTTTTCCCTTCCCGTCATCCCATTTCACCGCGAAATCTGATTCTTCCATCTGTCCCTTCCTCCTCGCCCCATCTGGTGAAATTCAGCAGTTGCGCTAACGCAATCTGATGCTCCAGCCAGCGCTCGCATCCGCACACGTCTGCACTGCGGCATCGCTACTTGGCTCCTTTAAGAGATCACGGAAAGAGATGTTAGTACATTGAAGAAATTCGGGAGGGGGGGGGCGCAGGAAGAAAGAAAGAAAGAGTTGCTCTTCTTTGAGAGCTGGCTGGAATGGAGAGCTATCTTCATAAATAGACAGGAAACAGAAAAGACTAATGTTGGGCAGATGACAGATCCCTGAATTCAGTTAACTGGCCTTCAAGATATGAACTGTTCTATTAAACATAGAGGCATTATGTTGGTCATCCACTTTAAGCCCAAGAGTGATTAAAATGCTGGCAGAAAATAAAAACTGGCTATTGAAGAGCTTGCCCCGAGGTCCTAATTTCAAATCAAATTTTACAGCGCCGCACAGGAACAATGGCAGCCCAGTACTCCAAGTCTTCTTTTTGTCACTTTGTACAAAGAAACCCCCTCAAACTCTCTCAAAGAACAATGGCCCCTCTAGATTCGCAACTACGCCAAGAATGGGCTCAAACCATACAAAAACACATTTTAAAAATACATTTTACACTGCCCTTGACATTTGAGATAAATAGAAGCCAATGCATTGAAATTCCAAGTATTTTTTTTATATCCTTTCACAATGTGAATTTTTTATTTTCCCCAGTCTACTTGATCTTTGACATTCTGGCCTCTGCAAAAGAAGGACACAGCAGAGCAGTCAAAGAAATTAATTATGCAGATAATTGCATTTTATTAAAATGATTACTGTAGCAGAGAACTCAACAAATGACAGCTACACGAACCTGGCCCCCAGAAGAAATCAAGAGGACACAAACAGTTCATTTTTAATTGAAAAACTTCTCAGCTATTAACATTTAATTATCTGTTACTGATATATGGCACTAGCTTAATTAGCATTTTTCTATACGTCAGGTTTGCCTTTCAGTAAAAACACTCTTTTTAAAGTTCTGCTGAGCTGCTGCTGCGGATTCCTTGTTTCTACAGTCTGAGTTTATTTGAATTTGGCAGCTTGGATACAGACAGTTGTTTCCTAGTGAACAGCACACAAGACCATATGTTTCAACATTTAAGCAATTTAGAATCAGAGGTATAATTCTGAGTGTCCTTAGCAGAAATTGTACATAAAATACCCAAAGGATCTGAGCGCTACAAGAGATACAGCCTTTTTTAGCACTTTTCCCATAGCAACAAAACCACTCCATGCTACTTATATCGTATACTTGAACCACAAGCACGCGGAGAGCATCGGGGAGCTGACTAAAGCCTGCGGCCTGCTGTTTCAAGGGCTGCGGTGTTTTCAACAGCAAGGGATGAGCAAGCATATCGTTTTCCTTTTCTCTTTCCTGCACCTCTCTCCCATCAGGCAGGATTAATCCAGAACTGCCTCTGAAACACAACGACGGTCAGGACTCATACCTGGTTTCTTGATTTGTGGACATCTACTTTGTAAGAAGTAGTAAGACTCAATAGCTTCTTTTGCCAAGCAAAAATAAGGCCAACCATGTTGCCTGTGTTGTTCTCTTCATTTCTGGGATGATGAACATCACCAGAACTACGGATTTAAATCAAGACAGAGCCAAGGCATGCCTGGCACGATACGCCATGCCCTTGTGCCTGTACATCCACTCTGCTTTTCCTGGCATGAGGTCACACATGGTCCAAAGTGCACAAGAGCATTCTAGAAGTACGTTTGGAGAGAGGAAAAAAAACCCCAAAAATCCTGACAGGGGGAAAAAAAAAAAAAAAAAGAAAACACCACCACCAAAATACACACTACATCACTGAATCTGTTAGTAAGTCTTCACTGTTTTAATCATACTGGCAATAAAAACAGAATAAAAATGGCAATATGAAATTCAAATTTAGTGGTATAGTCTTCTTAGAGGATAGGCACAAAACAAGAAATCCAGCAGTTTATCAAATACCCTGAAGAATTTGAGTGAAGGCTTGTTCTTAAAAGCGACGGACCTAACCATGATCCGCCTGAAGTCACAAGCAACATTCCAGAAGCAACATTCCAGATCACGTGTTGAACACACGGTCGCAGCTCCTGATCCTCAGGCAGACGAACTCAAGACCCATTTGCCACTTTCATTCCCTTTTAACCACTTTTCTGAACATGTTGTGCTGCGTAACAGTCGCTTATTCTTCAATTTTTCACACTACCGCTTTACAGAAAACTGAAACAGCAAACAGCTTTTTTTTCCCCCAGAGTGGGAATGAGCCGTGCGGGATGCAAGACTGCCCTGCTGTCCTGCTCCTGGCAGCCCTCACACTGCTGTAGCCTGCGCGGCTACGGGGCTGTAATGGACTCAAGATTTCTTCTCCTTTCTTCCATCCCATATATGCATGGAAACTGAAGAGTAACAGCATTCTAAAAGATTTCCTTATAGCTTTCATTAAAACCCTGCCATTAAGTAACAGATATTTAATTACTAGTTATAATTTCTAGATAGAGAATGTTTTCAAAGTATTTTTCCTCACCATATAAAGGCTGTTTTCATTTGGTGAAGGTTCTGTCATTTTGACTTGGTACCCTGGTACAGAAATTCGCTTCAAATGCATGAGTGATTCCGAGTGATTACAACAAGCAAACAAAACCCCCAGAAGTAATTCCATTTGTGGGTATTTCCTTTAACAGTATTAATAATCTAATGCATTTAAAAGGAAGATTTAGAATTATAATTCACTTGTATTTCACAGGATTAAAAACGCAATATATGGAACATAGCTGCAGCATATAGACACAAACCAACCAAGAAGGTATTTTGACAGTATCCGTTTCTGTTGTGCAGGAGTTCAGTGTCGACACCTTTGTAGGTCATTTGAATTTTACTTCATCAATCTACTTCAGTGATGTAAAATCCAAAGAAAACATTTATTATTCAGATAGGTCTGAAAATACACATTCAGTGGGATATAGCTCAAAGAATATACTGATCAGGACTGAAAACTAAGTATAGGTTTCTCATTTAGAAGTAGATTTAAAATGCAATACCCAGTCCTTAGTGTCCTGTACACCTAATAGGAGATATGATCTTCTATAGATTTCTTTACCTCTTGTATCATCAATTGCAAGTTGACAAAAAAACGTTCAATAAACCAGCCAATTTTATTTCTTTACTCTGAAATATCAGAGAGAACTGACATTTCAGAATAAAGAACACTGAAAGCGACTTTTTGTGGGCCAGTGTTTTGTTGCACAGTACGTCTCTCCTGCTGCTACTAGTAGCATTTACAGGAGAAACAATCAATACGTCAGACGAACGTGTACTTTAAAGGAAAGAGAGAATGGAAAGGAATGGCCACTCCTGAGAGCGACTGGCTACCTGGGTGCGGAGGAGCCCCGCGTGCCCTTGCCGAAGCCGCCCAGGTTATTCTCGTCTCCTCTGTTTCACTAGAAATTCCACCCTGACCCTGAGAAACACTGTCATCAAAACAAGGACATTTCCATGAAACATATTCTCCACTGCAAAAACATTTCATGAAAACATTCCCATCCCATTCTAATTTTAATTTGCGCTAAGTTTCAATGCAAAGGAACATCAGATGCAGCGGTCTTGATTTCTTCCTCCGAAGCACCCCAACTTTTGAGGTCCCTACCCAAAACATGAAGTGAAATCAATGGGATCTTAAGGCACACTAGGCAAATTAGCATTTAGGGAAATTAAACTTCAACTAACTAAAATGATGCTTAAATATTACTGGACTCTCTGGCTATATCTAATAGCGAGACTACTAAATAAAGCCCTTACAAGAAAAAAACGCACACTGAGGGAAAATGGGATTGTTATTTTTAACACTGATAATTTTGTTTAAAAGAAGATTCCTTCCTGTGTTTCATCATTTTACGTTATGTTCTATTATAGAAACTAATGTGGGAAAAAAAGTTCAGAAAAATCCAGGCCCAGAATATTATGGAAAAAAGAACCACCAAATGTAAAGGTCCTGTAATATTTGGTATCTTTAGATTTTTCTGCACTGGTTCACATGACCCCCAATTTATTTTTAGAAAAGCAGCAATTCCCACTTGGATACGGTGCAATACCTTGTACCCGAATGTTGCTTTGCACAAATAAACCATAGAAAGTGTTGACTTAAAAATAAAACATTGGAAAAGGACAAAGATTTTTTCTCTGTGAAAATTTCCGGAAAAGCTGTAAACAAAGGCAGGTTTGGCTCAGTGCTTGAGTGACTCTGTTGAGCTGTTGAGGATGGAGAACATATCAAACCTCACAGAGTGAGGAAATGTTTGTAAAACAGTTAGTAAATCATAGGCAGCAAGGTCACCATGTTTAACAGCAGGAATGACACTTTGCCAAAACCCCAGCTGTGAAAGGGCGTACACGCACACGGGCTTCTCTCTCATTTATTCTCCTTCACATCCGAAGTTTAATTTTTTTTTTTTTTTAAATTCTATTTCTTTAAAAGCAGGAAAAATCTACAGGATTTCAAATTGAGGAGGTCTGCCTGGACTGACACACTCATCCATCAAATAACCTCAATACCTGGTTTTGTTTCACCAAACAGAACATAAGCTGCTAAAGCATCAAGAAATTCTCGGCAGTCTGAACGATTTCCCTACAGATTGATACCGACTGACCTTTTTATCTCCGGGACAGAGTTTTAAGTTCTTGCTGCTGCTCCAAATTCACACACAGAAAAGAAACCCAAGAATCTGGCCTCTCTGAGAACTGGCATAGCCAGAAGGTGAAATTAAACATTTTTAAATACAGACACTACAAACCCATGTATGAATACAGGGAGTTTAATTCATCTGATGCCAAAAAACCCAGGAATGATTATTTCAAGTTGAAAAGTTGTCATGAAATCACTTCATAATACGGAGAGATTTATAAAATGACTCACCTGCTACTGTAGAAATCAAACATCCTGCGGTGTGTCACTGGCAGGCAGCATATAGCAAAGGAAGTACTTAAGCACATACTTGACTTCAACTCCTCGCATGTTTGAAGTTAAGCATGTATGTAAGTGCTTTGTTGGACTGGGGCCTATATGCGGGACAACCATGATTTAAAAACAAAACAAAACAAAAAATCCCTTCCAAATTACTTATGTATTAAGTCTCTATTAAAACGTTGGGGTTTAAATCACAGTTTATGATGAGGTTTTAAAGTGTCCCGTTCCTCTGTTCATGACATTATGAGACAAAGCACTCGGGAATTAGGGAGAGAAACTCTGTCTATGGCGATAAAAACAGATTTTGCTTCTTGGGGAAGAAGTCACGGGGCACTCCTCCTTCCTTTAGGTGGCAGAAAAGTGACATTACAGTTAGTATAAGCACAGTTGGTAGNTCATAGTAAAATTCGTACGGAAGAACACTAAAGGACAATTCATGAGTGAAGCTATGTTTATAGGGGACTTTGTAAGGATCCAGTAAATTAACGCCAAATAATAAAAAATGAGGCCAACCGTATGCGTATGTACATGGGAAGACACTAATTCTTCCAACACTGGATTTATAGAAGCAGGAGTTTCTATATGATTATGATCAAATTTAACAAGAACTCAACCAATCAATGTAACAGGAGGAAGAGGAAATTTATCCTAAAGGCAAATAACTGAGAAACACTACGACAAGAGTGTTAGTTTAGTATTGCATAAACCTGAAAGTGACCTAAAATAATTAAACCACAGTAGCGCAACTTCAATCGTTTTACCTATCTCTGTTTTAAGAAGAGAGACTCTTTCTTAAATGGAAAATCCTACGGTGAAACGATGGACCTGACTATTAATTAACCAGTCCTGCGAGTTGAACGTTTCCATTTGGTTAATCTTCTGGAAAGAAATTACTGCTTCGTTTTATGAATTCTTCTTCCTTGCTCATTACACGAAGCTTTCAGCATGTCTGCTACTGTATAGTTTATTTTTTGGTCTTTTCTTCTTCTTTGGTCTTTCTTGTCCAAGTTCTGTTCAGTAATATGGATCAGTTGTGCTTTGTTGAGCAGATCAACAAGTTTAAATCAAGATGCTTTAAACTGCCAGTTTTAAACTGCCAGTACATAATGTTTAAAATGTTTTAAACTGCCAGTACATAAGTTAAAGTGTACCTCCCTTAATCCATCTTTTGCACTTCGGAATTGTGTTCCAAGAACCAGAGACAGTAATTAACAGACAATATGCTGTAGTAATTATGCTTTCATTACTAAAATTTCTAAGGAAAGCTCTTGCTACCCAGTACTATTTTGCCACCTCTGTTTGATGCACAATCCTTCCTCCCATTTCGACATCTGAGACATTCTTGTGCCTCTACTGCCGCCGAGATATTTAGGGAGCTATTCCAACCCACCCCATCTTAGTCTGCAGGACAGGAATTTGTTTATTTGTTACCAACAAAGCTAAAACTATACTGAAACATGCTTCCAAAGAAAGTGACGGAGTTCAGAAATTCGCACGAAGACCTGTTGTTACAGATGGTGGCTTTTCTATGTCGAGAAGCCTGCAGATCACTGCCACGGGAAGCTCGCATTCTTAGCCCGGCTACGCGTTTCCCCTGGACAGAAAACTGGCCTCAAGTAACATTTGCCTGCTTATTCCTTTAAGCACCAGATTTGTTACAGTGCAAAACAAACATACTTTTTTTTCGGTTTTGTAAGGTAGATTGTATGCCCTGAAAGAGAAGTTTATGTGACCTGGATTCTGGACTTGAAATTATTCAAGCACATCCCGTGGACCTTACCACTCTCAGATGCTGCCTACCAGTTACTTCATGTAACGGTACTTGAAATACTTCAAATTTTCTCTCACCTTATTTTCTGCTTCTATCAAACTCTGTAAAGAAACAAATTTACAATACTTTTATCACATTTGTTCCAACTATTGCTATTTGTGAGGCTTTCCAGCAGTAATGCCGCCCTACTCCAACAGCGTCGTTCTTGCACATGCTAAGCTTTACACACAATAGAAATCACAGAAGTATATCTGAATTATTATTTTGTATGCACATATATCCTTTAAAGCAGATGCCTTAATGACTATTTTGTGTTTCAACGCAATGCATGCCTTGTTTTTTTAACTTGATACACCATCGTCATCTCTTGCTTTAAATCTCTCGTCCTGTTTAGACTACCTAGTTCCCATTCAGTTCTCTTATTTTACCGAGTTTTGCTTCACAGAAACCAAACAAGCAGGCACTTTAGAAAATCAGCTCTGTCAAGGCAGAAGTCTAGAAACAATCTTTAGAAGAAATGACACTGCTCGGCTTTGACATTACCGTGTTTCTCTTTCTGCTTTCAGCGCTGAATTTTTCCACTGAGCTCACTGCCTTGCAGGTAGAGCTCGGCTCAAACATCTGTCTCTAACATTAACCCCTGATAGCTAGTCTTCACATTTCAGAAAGACAAGAGTTAAGGGAAAAAATTCAGAAGTCTGAAGCTAGCAACCACAAAAGAAATCAAGCAGTTTATTAATACTTCTAGTAATCCTCTTGTTAATCCTTTATGGTATTAGAACCTCTTTAAAGTATTCTCATTTTTCTATGTATTCTTTTAAGCTGTAGAAGTCTCAAGGTATATTTTTCATTAAAAAAAGTCAAATGACTAGATCTGAGTAAAAATGTAGATTCATTTCTGCGGTAGATGTACTCCTAACCGGCCACTGCAAAGCTTTCTCACATACCCTCGGGTGCACATTTCTATTTAAAATCAGCACTCCTCTTGCACCGGAGCAGGGGCCGGCCCTTATCTCTGGCGGAGATTGCTGGCCCTGGACAAGCCGGTCGGTGTTTCCAATTTCCTTATATAACGAGGCTCCAGTGTCGGGAGGAAGAGGGCAGATACTGAGAAATCAGGGAGGATAAAAAGCACTAGACCCCTAACCTCCGAGGTCAGGAGGTTATGACTTCAGGGCCTAACAGTAAGGTGGAAGGATGTGCTCAGGTAGTTTTAAATTACCTTGTTTTACTGGGCTTTTCCAAGAGGAAAAGAGATAAGATCAAACACAGAAGATTAATATCGCATACACGAATATATGCACACAGCTAACATGAGCATTACTTCTTTTTTCCAACTGTAAGTAGTTTGATTGAGTGTTCAGAAGTTGAAAAATAGTCTCTCCTGCAGCATAGCTGGTTTTTCATATTTAGAAGAGCTGTGATGCTGACAAGCTGTCCAGGACCTCTTTTGGCCTCTCTGTAAATGATTACTTACAGAACCAAAAGATGAATTTGTATGACCATAATATAACTTTGTTTTTCAAATACTGACAGGTGTGGGTACACATATGACAGTCTGTAAATGGAAAATGTAGCTTCAGCCATACATGTAGGATTTTACGCATCTGCACGTCCAGCAGAAAGGACAGAAATCCTCTCCCCGTGTACAAAGAAGTCCCAGTTTTCAACTCGGATGCTCGAGGAATGACTTCATGATCATCAAAGAACTGACATCCCTGGTCAGGATGGCATAAAACAAGGAAGCCGAAATGTAAAACTAACGATCACAAAACACCGTCAGCAACTGTGAAAGGACTCTCCGGACATCACCGTATGGCTGACAATGATGCTGAAGGAAAAATGCTGAATGGTTCATGGCTGCCTAAGTTTCTGCTTGCCTTGTCGCTCCAGCTCGAAGTTGAGATTTCCAACAGCTCAAAGCTGTTCCCCGTCACAGAAGTGGTAGAGTGTTTCTAACGTACCTACTTTTGGCCACAGAATGAGCTTGGCTGCCGCAGATTTTTTTTTCTCCTCCTCCCCCCCACCCCCCAATATCTGAAGACGACGCCAGCATAAACTAAGATGGAAAACGACCATGGCAATCACTGCAGAAAAGCACCAGTCTTGTAAACTGATAAAGAAAACCTTGAAGAAACGTACAAACCATAGAAAACTGTCCATAAAGGGCTTGATTTTTGTCAAACTGAAATGAAAATATGGACTTTCAACCTATGACAGAAAGTATCATGTTTCACGTTACCAATACTAAAAGAAAGAAAATGCACGTTCTTTTGAATAAAAGAACTAATGACTATTCAGAAGATGGTCAGTAACTGAAAAATCAGTTTCTTAATTTCTTACACGATATCAATTTCTTACACGAAAAAGAACTATGATCTTTTCTCATGAAAGCAGCCTCTGAATTTCCAGTGAACTTCCACCTTCATGGACAACTTTGGAAAAAGGCCTCGGTGAGCTAGGATTTCCTTACCTGTTACCCAGTGCTAATTAAAGGGCTGCTGCACAAGCAACATTACAGAACAGCGCTTGGCAGGGTGACGCACGAAGCACACGTTACGAGCATTGTCCTCAGCCATTTACAGGTCAGAGTTCTTGCTAATGGACAGCCACAGTACTGAACACTGTAAGGAGGAATCTAACCCATCCTGCCTCCATATAAATTCTCTTTTACAGGAGATTTGCCTCACCAGCAAAAGATACCATTAGTAAATCAGTCCTCAAAAACGTTGTTCCGACTGTGTGTGGATGAAAGCTACAGAATGTAAAGGTCTGTATTTGTTCAATTGATGCAACGTGCACCCAGACTACCATCTCTGCCATTTGTGTGATGACTTTGACATTGCTGCACCACGAATCACTGCAATGGTCTCTTCCACACCATAAAACCTAAGTCCACATTTGTGAACTCTGAAAGGCAAACCACTCACGCTTAAGCCTTTTTTCACCGAAAGTTTTCTGCACCATGGTATGTAGTTGTTAAGGTTAGGGTTCTTCTTTAACTTGACAGATAAAAACGTGCCAAGAGCAGCGTTACAGGTGAAAGCAAACTATAGGAATAAACCGTATCTGCAGATTAGAACTCAGAGGCACAGCCAGCAGACTTCTTTGTCTCTCCTTCTTTTGGATCCGAGTACATAAATACTCCAAAGACATGAACGGAGCATAAATCTTCACATGATTCTTCAATCTGTCTACAAATGACCATGACATTACATATAAACTATTCTATATAACATATATGCTTCCCTTTTAAACAGTTAAGGAGTGTATCAGACACCGTGATAAACACAGAAAACCAAGCGTGAATACCAATAAATGCAAGCCTTCCGTCTCGGAAACTCTTCACTTATTTGATTAAGTTAGGTGAAAAACAGAGCAGTCATGCTTGTAGCTTTTCTTCCTTTTTCCTTTCCTCCACTCTTTTTATTTCTAATGCGAATCGGAAGTCTATGTGGAGCAGCCTGGCTAGCCCCGGTCTAACCTCCCCATCTGGAAGGGAACTAACCAGCCTTGGGGCTACTTCCAACCCTTCCCAGCTGTTGGGTTTGGGTTTTTTGTTTTTGCGGGCTTGAGAAAGCATATTTATATAAATGATTGCCATATCCTTTGCCAGCTGTTGACCCTGCTCTTGTCCCGGTTGGGGCATGTTTTTCATTTTTAGCGGCCACAGACTGGAACTGACCCTGACAGAGTTAGCACGCTATGCAAACAGCTTCACGCGTTCTTGCTGTGACAGATAAGACAATGGCTGCCCAGTGCAAGCCGCCGGCCCGGTGTTTCCCTTTGGGCTAATGTCACACAGCCCTGAGCTGGAAGTAGCAGTTAGAAAAAATAAATGATGAGATTCACAGCGCCGGCGGGAGGCTTCCTGTCCCCAGCAGAAGCGCTCGGTGATTTCAGATACCGCTCTTATTAGCAAAAAGGTTAACAAAAACACACGTGAAAAGGCATTTTCACTCGGCCACAGCTCACTTTAGGTACCAGAAAGTTCCTGAACTGAACTGTCAAAACATTCCTGAACTATTCTCGTAGACCTGGTTTTCCTCCTGTGGAACACAGAGCTGATGAATCTTCACTAAAGCCCTTGAAAAAAATTGCACCTAAATCATCAGCTAAACAATAATAATAATTAAAAAAAAAAAAAATCGATTGCAATTTACAATGATAATAACTTAAAACTTTCAGATCAAGACATCCGGCAAGGAAAACAGCTTTCTGCGTATCCCAAAGCACTGCTCGGGAAACATATCCAGCATACTAAATACACCCGCGCTTCCTGGTCACCTGTAGCTATGCTGAACAAGAATGTTTTGAACTGTATTAAAAAAGGGGAATGCTTTTACCAAACACTTCTAAAGAAACGGCAGTTACTCACTTTTGCTGTTACCTCATTAACTAATACTGCTGAAGTTAAATGGGACACAGACAATGAGCTCCAGCCTTTACAACTTTCATAAGCATTATCAGATTTTTTGATAGTAAGTAGAGGTGGCATATGTGTTCTGTTTAGTATGCAGAAGAGCCTCGTTTTATTCTCAATGCACAGATTTAATTAAAAATAAATTTACTGTTAACGCTTAAAGTGGTGCCAAGATTATCCAAACAGAAGGTTTATGATACTTAATAATTGATAAGAGGAGGGAAATTCACAGATTGCAACTGATTATTATTTAGTAGGTCTGTTTGCAAAGGTGAAAGTGGCATTACAGCTAGCCAAAAGGAAAAAAAAAAAAAATCCTTTCTAATTTCTGTGTTTAGAAAAATCTGAATTCAGCAAACACTTTCTAGAAGCATTTGGAATGAAACAGATTACAGATGACGACAGCTTCACCGATTGCTTTGGATGATATCAAAGGTATTCAAAGTGTTTTCTAACTCATCAGCTTCAGTCCAATTCCACACAAGGGGAGTTTTATTTACTTTTTTCATTTTTTTTTTAATATCAGCACATAGAGGAGATCAGCTTCTTTAAGGCAGCGATTCTCAGCTTGGATTTCAAACCAGCTTTAGCACAATGTGCCAGAAATTTCCGCAAGCGCTGAGAGAATTAACTGATGGGATCTTTGAAGCCTCTCTATCCCAGATTAACTAATGAAAAATCTGTGAAATCACAGTTCAATCTTCTTTTTTTTATGGCTAGATGTGTTTGCAATGGTTGGGATGACAAGATGCTCCCAAGCCATCTGGCTCCTCACACAGGATTTGATTCAGAAATTTAATAGTAACACCATTGGTGTGCACATATTGCAACAATCCAGAAATCTAGTCCTGTTACACAACCGAACGCAGAGGTTTTGCAATTCCCTGAATAGGTTACGTAGATTGCAAATGAAAACATTTTCATAAACCGGTACGAGTAACGAGTGAGTAATTTCACTGAACCTCAGGCTGCCCTGCACTATTCACCCCTCTGCGCTCTCCGAACGGAGCTGCCTCCTCAAGTGCAGGTCACTGATTCACTTTACGGTGAAAAGCCTGGCTTTAAGCACTCCCCTCAGAATGAAGAGGGAAAAAATATTTTTCTACTTCCATGTATTATGCAAATGCAGTATCTATAAATAATGCGGCTTTGTGCTTCCAATAAGTGCTATCTAGCCTGTATCAGCCCATGAATTAAACTCTTCTTTTAAGACTATCACACTACACACATTTCATGGATGAGCAAAAGATCCATTAGAGAGGCAGACTGCAAGTTTTATTTACAAATCAAATTCTGACCATCCAAACAACAGGACTGCGGGAATTTAAAGGCAGCTTCAGATAACTTCCTTGAGTATGATTCAGAAAACCCATGCTTCTGTACGAAAAAGACAAGCTTTTTGGCAGAAGTACTGCTTACCGGACCAGACCTAGGATTGAAAGAAACTTCTATAAATTATCTATGTTAGATAAATTGTGCATTAAAATGTTGCTTCAAAAGATTATTTTAGTTTGGTTCAAGATGAACTTCTTACTATATTTTACATAATTCAAAGCTTATTCCCCATTAAAATTCATTAGATCTGTGTATTCAAATCCACTAGGTATCTTTGGAAACACTGAGCTAATGTGTTTAACTGTGACTGTAAATTTTCAGTTTTCTTTAAAGGTTTCTAAACAGAGTTTTTTTGGATGCTGCAGCAAAGATTGCCTGGCAGAGGAGATAAAAGGAGCTCTCGGGGAAACACCGTTGTGTCAAATGCATGAAGAAGATGGGAACAGAGGGAATTTCAAACAGGTACATTAACTTTCAGAGCGCGCAGCGGTGAAGAGACGTTCAGGACTGTACACGATTCAAAACACAGCGTAACTTGTAAATACAGGGAACATTAATGGGAACAGTTTTGTCTCTTTTAACAGCGCCGATGGATTTCATTACTGTGCGGTAACAAGTTGAAATAGATAGGTGAAGTCTTGTACTCCTTTTTCTGTTATGAATTTTTAAACCCCTTAAAGGTTCCAGAAAGCACAGTATACAAAGTATGTCATAAAAAGTGACTCTGCCTTTAGAGCGTTAAAAGCAAAAGCTTCTCTTAAAGTCAAGGAGGTGAAAGATCCTCGGGGAACATTCTTTGCCCTTGAACCCTCGCAGTTGCAACACGTAGGCTCTGAATAAATAAAACACTAACAAGCCATCCTTTGCAAACACATCGGCCAAGATATTTTGAGCAGCGAGAGACACCCGTGTGTTTTGTCTCTCCCTGTTCATTCGGAAACACCTTCGGCGGAACTGTTTTTAGAGGGCTGCACTTTCTCAAAAGCAGGTCCCCTCAACGTGCCGGGCTGCACACTCAACTTACTCGCCACTTCTGCAAACCCTGATTTCAGGTTCTTCTCGATAGCCTGGGTTTGCATGTTCCTGAAAGACCTGACAAAAGTGGAAAACCTTTTACGTGTGAAAGAAAAACTTCACTTTTTTTCTTTTACAAAAAAGCCTCCTCTACCTCCTCAGTTCTGAGTTCAGGTTTCAATCGCTGCCGCTGCCCATCTTTTTTGTTATGTGACGTGTCAGATTAGTCCGACTGCTCCTGCTGAAGCCAATGGAAGACTCCCACTGCTTCCAAGCAGAAGGGAATTAAGCCCTAACTAAATGAATAGTTCTACATCGGTGCAAAGATCAGGAAGCCCGTAAGAACAGCCAGGCACAGATACAAAATCTGAGAGACTTAATAACCCCCAGAAAACCCCGAATTAAAACCCTAGAAAATATCTCACAGCTAAATTACTTGAGATACAGAAGTTATTACGAAGTTCGGTAGGCGCCAGGGCCCTGGTGCGTACGGGGCTCCCCTATTTGCTGCTAAACTTAGGTTAATAGCCGATGACCCTTTCCATTCTTAACCTCGAGCGCTGACCTCCTGACCTACCCCCAGTGATGGTGTTTATAAGCATGTTGCCACTGGTGTAAATAAAAAGGGAACACAATGTGCTGAAATTGTTACTGGTGATGACAACTGACACGCATTTTACACCGCCAGTGGGCAAAACCATCAATAAATAACTCCAAATCTGTTGTTAATGTGTTCCGAGCTTCTTGCAATAATCATGTCATTTTTGCTGCTTTTCCTCTTTTCCTCCACGCGTACCGTTGTGGGACGAACAAAAAGCTCCCAGTAAGGAGGCCAGCCAAAAATAAGGCAGCCTATGGATAAGGTTTACCATTAGCATTAGCCAACAGCCGGAGTTTCTGCCTTCCAAGGTACCCCTTCAGCTGTGGAAAAAAAGCGTGAAAAGACGCTGCACCACAGACCAGGCAAAATGGTATACTTTCTAAAACCTTCAAAGTAAAAAAGCCTGTGGTTCACGATGAAAATACAGGCTTTGGAAGACCCTGTCTAGGGGGTACTGAGAAAACTCTTGTTCTCCACACAGCCCAAGAGAAGCTAACCAAAGCAAACTTTTAAATAAATTAACTTCTAAAAAAACCCTACAGAAACGCTTCGCATAAAAATAAGACAAAAGAACAGATCCTAACTCTCACCCATCTCTTTTTTTAAAAAAAA
>VZTL01017013.1:412-70704 GCA_013400535.1 Scopus umbretta
GTGGGTGTTCGTTGGTCGCGTGATTGGCAGTCGACCCCCCCCCGGCGGCCATGATGGCCCCCCTCCCTCAGGGGAGGCCGCGGGGAGAGAAAATGTCCCCGCTCCCACCGAAGGGTGCCGTGCCCGCGTCCTCCGCCGGCCCCCGACCCTCCGGGAGGAGGCCCGCGATTGGTTGTCGCCTGACCGCCTGGCCTGCCATTGGTCAGGGCGGCCGCAGAGGCCAGGACACAGGTAGAGGCCACGGGGGAGGCCGGAGGGCGTTGGAGGCCGAACAGGAGGCAGAGGCCGAGGAAAATTTAAGGCCTAAGGGCGGTGGGAGGCTGGTGAGGGCTGCACCTCCCGCGTTCGGGCCTTCTGGATTTCACTCTCCTCCCGTGACTCACAGAACACTTCAGAGACCTGAGGCTTTCCTGTGTGGGAGCAGAAAAAACGGCCACTGCTTCTGGGAGCAGTTCTGCAGGCTGCTTGCTTTCTGCCTGCTTCTCTGCCTCTGTTGTTTGTTTTGCAGGGATTACTTCTAGATAAATCCTCTCTCTGCTACTCAAAGCCTCTCAGATGCAGTAAGAACTGTCTTGGTTTAAATTTTTACTCACTCTACAAGAACACCCTATTCTTTCCTTTGTAGAGAAGATCACTTTATCACAGGTATCCCGCTGGGTTCGATGGGTTGTATTTCACAATGAAGCTCACACGTAGCACTGTAAATGCTACCAGAGTTATGCAGGACCTGGGTGAACCAGAGCCTATCCATCAGGAAAAAGCACACCTTATTTTAGGAAAAGGAGACTACTTTGGGAAATAAATGGTATTTTCAAGTCTCTACGAGAAACAATATGAGCTTAGGGATGAAAAGCTCTTAAAGGATCCTGAGTGGTCACTTTGTGCTCCTGATCTTTCTACTCAGCATTTTTACCGTGCCTTTCTAAGAAGCCCAGTTGAAAGTATGAGGATGGAGTCCTGTTACTCTAGCAAGAGGTAACTATTCATTAGATTCAGGAGTATTTCCAAGGTGCTTTTCAAAAGTGTGATTTAGTGGAGTGTTATAAAGTGTCCTGGACCATGTGTGTAGACCCAGTGCATGTCCCCAGCCCTTTCATCTCTGACCCCTGCCCTTGGCATGTGCAACAAACCTCAGTGAGGCAGCACTGGGATTTCTGCCGCTTTGAACACAGCGTGTTTGCTTTTTAATGACTTTATGGTCCAGCTGCAGAAAACTTCTTCCCTGTAAACTCTGTATTTGGGGGGCAGGTGACAGCAAGGGGTACCATTTCAGCTGGGCTGGAAGGTTGTGCAGCAGCTGCAGTAGTATGAGACTTGGCCAGGTTCCTCGTTTGCTCATGCCCTGACATGGAATTACATAGCCTGCCACAAAAACCTTTGGAAAAGTTTCCCATTCATATGTACAGACTGTTTTCATATATACTAAAAAAGGTTGGGTGATGTAAATAAGCTGAGATACCTGTCTTCCCTGGCAGACTTCTCCTGTGTACAATTAAAGCCATGGGTGTCCCAGCCAGCTCCACTGTGTCTGCCTATGTGAGGAATGTGTTAGGTTGTTTTACACAGGAATCCAGACACTGTTCTTTAAATGAGGATAAAATTTAGACATTACTCATTTCTATTTGACTGTCAGCTCCCTTGGGCGTGATGAAAGCAGCAGTGGGTCCCAGCTATTCAGCTCACCCCGCTGTTGTATCTGGGGCTGCTGCAATTCCTGTGTAGTGTTGCCAGGACCTTGGAGAGGATGGAAATCCCGACAGGAGAATGCGGCCACTACGCCTCGGGGATTAGAGTTCAAAGTGCTTTAAACCATGGTGCCCAGTTGTTGTCTCCAGCTGACAATGACCAGCAAAGTCCATAGAGACACAAGCAATTTTATCCAAACCTATCTTGGGACTACTGTTTCAGGTCTGCTAATTTTCCAGCTCCTGCTTTTGACACTTTAACCCCTGAAAGCCAGGTCTTCTCTTTTTCTCATGTATTCGAGGGATCAGTGATAGCCCAATTTTTGTTCCTTTTCTATCCGTTGTTACTGATAGAGCCCTGGTGAGGACTCCTTCGGAGTGGACATAATTTAGAGAAGATTAAGGGTGGGAGCAGACTATGGGAATGCAATGACATCAGATGCTCATGAATGCATGTTGTGGCTCAGCGATGCTCATGGGGGCCGTGAAGGCCCTGGAGGAAACCTGTGCCAGCTGTAACACTACAGCAAAAAACTCAGGGTGAAGGCAGTATGCAAAGGGCAGTTACTGCTGGCACTGCTCTGAGAGGCTAAAGGGCAGGTGAACACAATCTGCCACGCTCAGGCAGATTGCTCTGGTGGGAGGGGATGGAGAAAAATTGATTTATCTTTATGTACACACATCTGCAGAACAATATCGTCCTTTTCCAAGAACTGTATACATTGCTTTAACTTGCTGGGAGACAGTGGCTTCGATCTGAAGAGATGCTGATTCTAAATGAGAACAAGGCAGTCTGCAGGTAGATAAACCAGATGGACACTGAAATGGGAACTAGATTTTGAAATAAAATATTTACTTTTAATTCTCTGTACTGTGTAACTGAGATGCATTTTTTTGAAAAATCTGTGATTCAAAAACATTAACTAGAACATTTTACCTGGATAATTTCCTTTAAGAGTATTTACAAGTGCCCAACAGAGTGAGGCCACAGGGACAGCACCTAAAAAATGAGTACAGCAATACTAAAGGCAGAGCTTCGTCATCCTTCTCAGGTACGTACCAGTATAGCACCTCCCTTCACACAGGGACATTTGGCTGATCCTGGAGCTCCTGTCGCCACCACTGTACAAATAATAACAGTGTGCTGTGAAGAAATAATTCCTTTCTGATGGGGTGCTGATTGCCCACTAGATGGTACTAAGCATCGACTCTGAAATTGCTGATTAAACTGCCTTCTGTCAATAATATTTTCGGGCTCTGGGGGTCGTTAGAAAACCTCTTGGCTTTTCCATTTTTTTGATCCGTACCCAGCTTTATAAATAGGTGGGGTTTGTCCCATTCAGTGTCATCATTAGTTAGCATGGGAAATGGTGTGATGCAGAGTAAAATAAAGAGCCTGGAGGCACAGAGAACGTGTGAGTCTCAGCTGCTGCCGCTTTTGCTTTAGACAACACATTCAACCCCCGTACAGAGAATGATCCAGTTCCTAAGTTTTTTTTGTGTTGGATCTTTATCAGACTTGGCTTTTATAGTTCCTGGAGGCTTTGGGGCACATAGAAGGCACACATCAGTGCCTTCCTCCCCAATTAATAGCGAGCAGTTCATTGTGCCCGGCAAAATGTGTCCCCAGAGGGAACAGGATATTGGAAACGTCATCTGTAGCTAGGAAACTGTTTACCTTGCTCAGATTTCTCCCCTGGTCAGGCATTACGCTTTTGCTCGGCTTTCCCCACAGACACCCCCGAGCAGTCCCACAGGGCTGCAGGACCATCAGGCCACCGACAGCGGGTCGCACGCCATCACCTCTTCCCAGGTAGAAGAGCAAATGCTAGGCAGAGACTGCGACTTGGATGAAGACACACAGTGGAGCTGGTCTGTGGGTGCTCAGCTTGGCTCAACTGAAAGGGATAAGGCAGGAGTTTGCTAACAGAATGGGGTTAAAGCATGTCCTGGCTCTCCCCTGCTTTGGGGACAGGAGGGTGTCCTGTGGGCACCAGGAGGACCACATTTTTCCCAGCACAGCCGCAATGCCCAGCAGCAGTGGTGAAGGGTTGAGTGCCACTGAGGTGTTCCCCTCCCGGAGGGGAATTAAGCCAAAACGCCCACTAACACCAAAAAGCCATGCCAAGTCAAACAGTTCATTTCAAACCTACAGTTTTGCTGCTTCATAGCCTGGTACTTAACTGCCGTGGAGTCCAGCGGCGTTGTGGAGTCCTTAAGCTGTGCCCTTCCAGTACAGAGATATGTGCATTTCTATAGCAACAAAAATAGGGGGGTTTGCTTATGAACAGTGTTTTGTACAGCTAAGAATAGCCACATTTCCACAAAGTTCTTAAAAAAAGACACATATGCTAGTTTGGATATTAAGATTAATATATTTAATCTTTCTTGTTTGTAAAACAAGACATAAATTTGTGTATATATATAATTTATATATTTTTTATTTATATATACTATATACAGACAATAAAAAAATTTTCCTCTGTATTAGACTGAGAGATTTATGGAGGAATGATATAGGCATAATGGGTTGCTCGAACAAACTCAGAGTTTTGTAGTAGATAATTCACGGAGAAAAGTAAAACACGGCTCCCTGTAGGCCTTCAGCATTATAACAGGCTTTGCCCACCGTGGACGGAAATCCAAATTGGCTCTTCCACTGTATATTTGCTACATGGTTCTTGAAAGCAGGAGGTTGTCCCCACAGCAGGATCCTCTCTGCCTTGCTGACAGCAATGGCCAAAGTCCGGGACAGCCATGGGCCAGGGGAGGTTATTGCACTCAGTAGAGGATGCGCATGTTAAAAGCACATTGTGCATTTCCATAACTCCTATGGAAGAACAAGAGATTTCGAATGTGCGTATTTATAAAAAATTAAATAGACATGGGAAGCGATTGATCGTACGGAGATCCCTGATCATCCCCAAGCACTGGGGCAAGCTGGCTGGGTTTGACAACTGGTCTCACTCCTGGCGCTGTGAGGCCGATGCCACGATCTCCCTTTCCAGCCGGAGGTGGGTGCGATGGGGAGAGGCACAGAGAGGCACAGGGGCCTTGGCAGGACCCGCTCTCCCTGTGCACGCGTGAAGTGCAGTGGGTGGCAGGGTAAGGGCAATGCAATGTGTAACCTTACATTTTTCTCCTCGCTCTGTTTTGGAGGGTGGGTGACTGCAGTGAAGCACCAGTTAAGGCGGTCGGATTGATTAGGTCTAGAAGTTAGACTGGGAGGAGGAGGGGAACCTCGGGGTGCGAAGGGAAGCAATTAGGAATCATTTTACCATTCACCTGGAAGTGAAATAAAACAATCCAAAACCCCCAACTCCAAATAAATAACCATCACACAGTACTAAATAATGCTGCTTATGGCAGTCAGTCCAGTGGAGACAGCAAAAGGACCCCAACACCCCAGCACGGAGAGCAGCTCCTTTGTCCAATGGCAGTAGCACTACCTGGCTCAGGGGAAGCCGTAGCTCACAGACAAAGCTGATCTGGTATTCCTCTCTAATGGGCATGGTGAAAGGAAATAGGAGAGAGTTTGGGCTGAGCCTTGGAGGCATGGACCTGACCTCTGGAGAATGGTGTGATAGGTCTCTTCTCGGGCGCTAGCCCAGCTTCTGTCTTGCAATGGTCAAAGACCAATCTGGGTTCCTTGCAGGCTCTCTAGCATGGACACAGCCATCCAGCAGAAGAAGGGAAACATAGAATCATAGAATCAAAGAATCATTTAGGTTGGAAAAGACCCTTAAGATGATTGAGTCCAACTGTTAAACTAACACTGCCAAGTCCACCACTAAACCATGTCCCTAAACGCCACA
Organism: Scopus umbretta; assembly: GCA_013400535.1. Taxonomy (NCBI): domain Eukaryota; kingdom Metazoa; phylum Chordata; class Aves; order Pelecaniformes; family Scopidae; genus Scopus; species Scopus umbretta. The sequence continues at coordinate 5,913 of VZTL01017013.1, forward strand.
TCTACATGTCTTTTAAGTACCTCCAGGGATGGTGACTCAAACACTTCCCTGGGCAGCCTGTTCCCATGCTTGATAACCTTTTTGGTGTAGAAATTTTTCCTAATATCCAATGTAAATCTCCCCTGGCACAACCTGAGACCATTTCCTCTTGTCCTATCGCTTGTTACTTGGGAGAAGAGACTGACACCCACCTCACTGCAACCTCCTTTCGGGTAGTTGTAGAGAGTGATAAGGTCTCCCCCGAGCACCCTTTTCTCCAGGCTAAACAACCCCAGTTCCCTCAGCTGCTCCTCATAAGACTTGTGCTCTAGACCCTTTACCAGCTTCGTTGCTCTTCTTTGGACATGCTGCAGCATCTCAATGTCTTTCTTGTAGTGAGGGGCCCAAAGCTGAACACAGTATTTGAGGTGTGGCCTCACCAGTGCTGAGTACAGGGGGACGATCACTTCCTTAGTCCTGCTGGCCACACTATTTCTGTGTGGCCTTCTTGGCTATTGGCCAAGAGAAGTGATGGTCAATAGAAGGCTATTGGCCTTCTTGGCCACCTGGGCACACTGCCAACTCATATTCAGCCGGCTGTTGACCAACACCCCCAGGTCCTTTTCCACCAGGCAGCTTTCCAGCCGCTCTCCCCCAAGCCTGTAGCATTGTGTGGGATTGTTGTGACCCAAGTGCAAGACCTGGCACTTAGCCTTGTTGAACCTCATACAGGTGGCCTCAGCCCATCGATCCAGCTTGTCCAGATCCCTATGCAGACCCTTCCTACCCTCAAGCAGATCAACACTCCCGCCCAACTTGGTGTCATCTGCAGACTTACTTAGGGCACACTCAATCCCCTCATCCAGATCACTGATGAAGATACAGAACTGGCATGGGGGACTGAGACCCTGGGGAACACCACTTGTGACCAGCCACCAGCTGGATTTAACTGCTTTCACCACAACTCTTTGGGCCCGGCCATCCAGCCAGTTTTTTACCCAACAAAGAGTACACTCATCCAAGCCATGAGCAGTTTCTGCAGAAGAATGCTGTGGGAAACAGCGTCAAAGGCTTTACTAAAGTCCAGGTAAACACCGTGCACAGCCTTTCCCTCATCCACTAAGTGGGTCCCCTTGTCGTAGAAAGAGATCAGGTTGGTCAAACAGGACCTGCCTTTCATAAACCCATGCTGACTGGGCCTGGTCACCTGGTTGTCCCGCATGTGCCATGTGATGGCACGCAGGATAATCTGCTCCATAACCTTCCCCGGCACTGAGGCCAGACTGACAGGCCTGTAGTTCCCTCAGTCTTCCCTACTTGCACTCATTAAGCCCTCCCCTTTTGCACAGGCAGTACCTGTGCTCAGGCCTAGGGCATTGGTGACTAAGTTGTGAGAGCAGAGCCTTGCTAGGGTGACCTAGCTCTGCCCCAGGTTTATGGCATTCTGCCCATGCTAGGACTACTTCCCTAACCTTAGCATAGCAGCAGAGACCTGCACCCCAGAGATCCCTTCTGCTGCTAATTACGTTGCATTTGTGGGCCAGGAAGACTGTTCACATGGCAAGACACTGGTTTGACTCCAAACTGCCCAAGTGAAGCCAGGAGATCTCAGCTCAGTTCCTGCTAACTCATTGGCCCACCACACACTGTGACAAAGGTCTTTGCACAAGTGAGGCCCAGAACAACATGAAACCAAACTAGCATGGAGACAGGGTGACTGTGCCCCCCAAGTACCATCACTGACAAGCCAGCATGGGAGAGCAAGCAGAGCAGCTGCTTGAGACCTCTGACGAGCTGGTTGCACAGCTTGCGACAGGGCATGAATTTACCCTTCAAAAACCACCAACACAACCATCCATTCTGCAGAGATAAAAGAGCATCTTGGCTACCTCAAACCCCAGTAGATGTGGGCCTATAGACACGCAACCTCACCAGGCCTATGCAATTTGAGAGCCACTAGCACATGGCCCAGCACACACTGGCTTGTGGTTTTTGTAGCTGGCTTACTTATTGATCAACGTCTTTAGGGAGCGTGTGAGCGTGCTCATGACAGTGGCAACTGTGGCTGACTGGCGCGCAAGCTGCTCCACCGCCTGCTGGTGGCTCAGCGTTCTGGCTGTGGACTCCTCCGCAGCCTTCAGGAGGAAAGTGTAGTTTCTCACCACTTCCTCCACCTTCGTCAGCAGCTCTTGGCGCTGGGATTCTGAGCGCACGACGTACACCAGCCTCACAAATGTCTCAATGAGGCTGCTTAGCACCTGGAAGCTGCTTGTGATGGCGGAGAGCATGTGGGTAGGACTCTTGTCGACGGCTGCCACGCGGCGGCAGGATGCCCGAAATTCCTTGAACTTGAGGGCAAGCTCTTGCTTGTACTCAGCCAGCTGGGAGATGTAGGGTTTGCAGTCCTGGACGTCAGGGCTCACCACACACTGCCTCAGGATAGTCAGGAGCTCATTGGTGTCCAGCTGCACTTGTAGAAACCCATTGGGAAAGCTGTAGGCATGGCCTCGAAGGGTGTTGATCTTTGCCAAGCTCCCCTCAAAACTGGAGGTCCTTAAATCTATTTCCTGGGTCTGACTGTCATTGGGACTGCTGCAGGCTGTTGCATCTAGGACCTGGAGAGTCCTGCTCATGACTGGGACCATCTGATTGTCCAGCTTCATTCCTGGCAGTATTTGCATGGGGATGGAATAGGACAGCTCATCCTTCTCACTCCCATCATCTGCCACATCACATTTCCTGTAGTAGAAGCAGTATCGGATGGAGCAGCACTTCTCATCCTCCATGTCTTCATCCCGCAGCTCAGCAGGACTTGGATACATTTCCTCTTGGACAGAGAACACTGCTGAACCTTTCTGGTTCTTTTTTTCCTGTGTTATCTGGACATAGGAAGGGTCAGCCACTCCAGAGACTTCTTGGATTTTGCTCTTCAGAACAGGACAAAGGATGCTGGGCTCAGGCTCTTTCTGGGTGCCTTTCTGCTTTGTTGTATAGATGTTCTGGTAAACGTCAGAGGACAGGGATGTCCTATCAGTCTTATCTATTTCACTGACACTGTAGCGACGCAAGAGCTTCCTGTAGTGTGGAGCACCCATGCACTCCCCCCGAGAAGTGCACGTTGTCAAACAGGACATGCTGTTCTCTGGATCTGACCGGTAGTCTCTGGACTCTAAACTTGTGGATCGTATCCGCTTGCCTTTGGAAGGGCTGCTCACACTTGTCAACCTAATGGCTTCTGCCTGCTTCTGGTCATCAGTAACTTTATCCCTCCCTCGCCTCTCCAGTTCTGGCATCACCAACTGGTTAGGGGGTGGCCTTACCCCCCTGCAAATCCGCTTGCAGTCACAGCTGCGCCTTTGCTCCCTGGACATCCCTGGGACTTTTTGCACAGGACTGCTCCTTAGCTGGCAGCTGCAGCGCCCAGGGGCAGGAGGGTGCAGATACTCCTGTGGTGGGAGGTCACATTTGCTCTTTGGCTTGAGCAGCTCTTCAAGGAATTCCAGCTCATACTGCTTCACCTTCTGCAGCTGGGCCTGCCGCTCGTCCGTCTCCTTCTTCAGCCGGGTTGGAAATGTTGCAGAGAACAGGTTCTTCAACCTGAAGGGAGCTTTTGGAGCTTTGGGTTTAGCTGGGACATCAGCATCTTGTTCAGTCACCTCCAGGACTTTTTCTACTTTTTTGGAAGGCACAGTACTGATCTGCAGGCTTTCGGATCTGGGCACCAGCTGGATTGGTCTTTTGAGTTCCTCACTGGTGCTCCTAAAAGTGCTACCAGGTGATGGAGAGTGTAGATTGTCACTCTCAGCTTTTAAGCTTTTGATTGAACTTTCCTGTTGTATTTTCTGCCCTTGGTTTGAAGGAGCTGTGTGTTTCTGAAAGACGAGGCTTGTGGCTTCCCCACCTGCCTTCTGACCTGGATCTCCGCTTACGGCTTTTCCTGTAGCATCTCTACTCACTTTTTGCTGGTAGCTTTTAGAGGCAAAAGTCTTACTGGGCATCATTTCCTCACCTGCTGAGGTGAGGTGGAAAGCTTCAGCCTTACTGCCATGAGCTTCTTTAGAACATGGAGAAACTTCACAGTGCTGCTGCGGAGAGAGTTGCTGCTGTTGCTGACAGTTGCATAATGTCTCTGCAGTTTGGGGACCTCCTTTAAGTTTCAAAGGCTTGCTGCTGGCTGATGCACAGCCGCTGGTACCATTCATGTTCTTGTCTTCTTTTGAGGCTGCTACCATTTGGGGAGCTGAGCCTTTTGCATTTGGCACTTGCTGCAGAGCAGCTGAAATGATGGCTGGAGTTATACCACTTTTTTGATCCAGGAGGAGCTTGGAGCTCGACTGGACCTCTTTGGGCATCTTCTCTTGCAGATCCTGTGCCTGCTCCGTGCTTGGGGCTGCTGTGGCATGCAGAGATACCTCAAAGGCAGCTTTTGTGTGGCCTGCACTTTTGCATTCAGAGCCTGGCTCAGGAGCCCCCCTGTTCTGCTCATTAAGCTGGGGGGTCAGCACTGGCTGGACAGCCAAGGTGTAGCTCTGCTCAGCATGCTGCTGCTCCTGTTTGCTCTTGCAGTTGGTAGGGTTGGGGCTTTGGTGAGAGAAAGCTGACTTCAATGAAGGGCTTGGCTCCTCGCGGCTAACAGGGTAGGGTGAGGTGAGAACAGCCTGGGCAGCGCAGCTCTGGATTCGGAAAGGCAAGTCCTTTCTGGCCAGGAGGTTTTCTTTGTTGATGTGTTGAGCGAGGAAGTAGGCTGCGTTCTGATGCTGCTTCATAGCAGAGACCATCTCTGAGACATCAGTTAGCTCTGAAGAGTTGGTTTCATGGCCAGAATCCAAGGATGATTCAGGAGTGATGGCAGCCAGGACAATAAGACCTGAGGAGGGACACAAAGAAAACCCCACAACAACACTCAAACCACACTGCTATGTGGAGGAGAGGGGAACTCCATGTGGCAGGAGGGTCCCAGGAATGCAGGACACAGCACCCCACTGGAGAAACTTCAGTGACTTCCCGCAACTAAGAGTTAATGCTTTTAACAGAGATCACTTGCCAGCACTGAGCTGGCTTGCTAGCTCAATTCAGCAAGAGCTCTTGGCCCAGGAAAAGGTCCTGGGAAGCTTTCCAGTGCTAGCGATAGCAGAGCAACAGGGACTTGTCTGGAGCAAGAAGGAAAATTGGGCAACTACTCTGCCATAGTGAGCAGGGCAACTAAGGTGGGGAGAGCGACAAAGGACTGTGCTGCCAGCAGGCTGGTCCCAGAAACCCATCTGACAGCAGGTTTGCCCTGTGAAGGGCTCATGCACTGCAAAACCTGGGTGGGAATCTGTGAAGACCGAGGGCTGACCGATGGGGTCACATCAGGGAGGAACTCATGCTCACAGTACTGGTTTGTTAGTGCCTCACCCCAGCATCATGGCATGTGGACCATGGCAGATATGGGATAACCAAGACACTCCTTCAGCCGTTGTCAGGGAGAGGAGTCCCACCTCAGCTTCTTAGAAATCTTCTGAGCAGCTTGGCTGCTTCTGCTAGAGCCTGTTGCCACAACTTAGATTTTATTAGAAGCTGCTCCACAACAGGATGGGAGAAGGAGACTAAAGGGAAGGATGTACCATAGGAAAGAAAGGCTATAGGGGAAAAAAGAGTGTCACAGCCACTGAAATACCTGCTGTCTGCTGTGGTGGGGGATGCGGACAATCCTCTGAAGCAGCCAGGGCTTCCAGTGCCTGCAGGGTGGACACCAGGGCATCGTCCAGCTCTTGGGCATGGTCTCGGACCGTCCGCGGTTGCACATTGTCTATCAGCGTTACAGGGATCTCATCGTAGAGGATGCCACAGAGGTGCCGGCCCTGCTCCTGGCTCTGGGCAGCCGCTCGGCGCTTGGGGTCGTCCTCATCCGAGCTGTTGTCTCGGAAGCCAGGAGGGGGGGCGGCAATGGCAGGGAGCAGGGATGTTGTCTCATCTTCTTCCTCATCGCTCCCGGGAGGAGGAAGTGACATCAAGTCCACCATATTGTCCCGAGTGCTGCCGGCTTTGCCCCCCTTGCATGAGGCCAGCCGGCTCTTGATTTTGGCTTGGCAGGACTCGCAGTAGAAGTGCGAGGCATTGCTCCGCAGGTGGGTGTCTATGGTGTGCGCCCTGGCCCTGCTCATGTGCCTGTCTTGGTCAAGGCCATCTGGGTCACACTCATTAGCTGCTCCGTTGTAGCCTTGGCCAGAGCTTTTCGAAGTGGGGTCAGATTTGGTCCTGGGACGAGTTTCCTCAAAAAAAATCAGGTTTTCATTGATATCCGTCCTGCTCTCTCTTTCCTTCCTCTGCTCTCGCATGTGCAGGTAGCAAAAGCTGATGAGCTCTGAGTCCGAAGCCCTGGTGGCTGGAGCCCTGGGTGCTCCGGCACTGGTGGCAGAGCCACCCACCAACCCATTCTCTTTCTTTCCCGTGTGTCCCGCTGTGGCAGGCCGGTGGAGGTTGTGTGCGTTGATATAATCTAAACCAAAACCACAACAGGTACATTAGCAGTAGCACCTGAGAGAAGGGAAAACAGCATGGGGAAGCTCTTGATCACCCTGGAGAAGCATCCACGGGCCCTCTGCCCACCAACCCTCAGTGTGCTGGACTGCAGTGGGACATATGTGTTCCCTGCAGCACAGCCAGGCCACCTGGCTGGTCTTTTGAAAAACCATCTTCTGTGACCCACTGGGCCTATCTGCCAGTAATGAGTGCAGGAAGAAATGTCTTGCACATGGAGATCATAGTATCATAGAATCATAGAATGGTTTGGGTTGGAAGGCACCTTTTAAAGGTCATCTAATCCAACCCCTCTGCAATGAGCAGGGACATTTTCAACTAGATCAAGTTGCTCAGACCCCTGTCCAACCTGACCTTGAGTTTTCAGGGATGGGGCATCTACAACCTCTCTGGGCAACCTGTTCCAGTGTTTCACCACTCTCATTGTAAAAAATTTCTTCCTTATATCTAGTCTGAATCTGGCCTCTTCTAGTTTAAAACCATTACCCCTTGGCCTATTGCTTCAGGCCCCACTAAAAAGTCTCTCCCCGTCTTATAACCCCCATTAGGTATCGAAAAGCTGCAATAAGGTGTTCTTGGAGCCTTCTTTTCTCCCGGCTAAACCCCCCAACTCTCTCAGCCTTTCCTCCTAGGAGAGGTGGTCCATCCCTCTGATAATTTTTGTGGCCCTCCTCTGGACACACTCCAACAGGTCCATGTCTTTCTTGTACTGAGGACTCCAGAGCTGGATGCAGTACTCCAGGTGGGGTCTCACCAGAGCAGAGTAGAGGGGCAGGATCACCTCCCTCGACCTGCTGGCCACGCTTCTCTTTATGCAACCCAGAATACAGTTGGTTTTCTGGGCTGCGAGCGCACATTGGCAGCTCATGTCCAGCTTTTCATCCACCAGTACCCCCAAGTCCCTTTCCACAGGGCTGCTCTCAATCCCTTCATCCCCAAGCTAGGTGCAGGACCTTGCACTTGGCCTTGTTGAACCTCATGAGGTTCACATGGACTCACTTCTCAAGCTTGTCGCGGTCCCTCTGGATGGCAACCTGTCCCTCAGGCATGTCAACCACACCACTCAGCTTAGTGTCATCTGCAAACTTGCTGAGGGTGCACTTGATCCCACTGTCTATGTTATTGATGAAGATATTGAACAGTACCGGTCCCAATATGGACCCCTGTGGGACACCACTTGTCTCTGATCTCCATCTGGAATTGAGCTGTTGACCACAACTCTCTGGATGTCACCATCCATCCACTTCCTTATCCACTGCACAGTCCATCCATCAAACCATCCATCCACTTCCTTATCCACTGCACAGTCCATCCATCAAATCCCTCTCTCTCCAATTTAGAGAGAAGGATATTGTGGGGGGCTGTGTCAAAGGCCTTACAGAAGTCCAGATAGATGACATCCATAGCTCTTTCCTTGTCCACTGATGTAGTCACTCCATCATAGAAGGCCACTAGGTTGGTCAGGCAAGACTTGCCCTTGGTGAAGCCATGCTGGCTGTCTCAAATCACCTCCCTGTGCCTTAATATAGCTTCTAGGAGGATCTGTTCCATGACCTTCCCAGGCACAGAGGTGAGGCTGCCAGGTTGATAGTTCCCAGGGTCCTCCTTTTCAAAAATGGGTGCCATGTTTCCCTTTTTCCAGTCACCAGGGACTTCACCTGGCTGCCATGACTTTTCAAATATCATGGAGAGAGGCTTGGCAACTACATCAGGCAATTCCCTCAGGACTTTGGGATGCATCTCATCAGGTCCCATAGACTTACGTATGTTCAGGTTTCTCAGGTGGTTACAAACCTGAATTTCTCTTACAGTGAGAGGGACTTTGCTCCCCCAGTCCCCATCTTGTGGTCCATCCACACGAGAGGTGTGGGAAGAGAGGTTGCCAGTGAAGACTGAGGCAAAACAGTTGCTGAGTATCTCAGCCTTCTTCTTGTCCGTTGTTACCAGTTTGCCAGTTGTGTTCATCAGGGGCGGTACACTTTCTTTGACCTTCCTTTTCTGGCTGACCTACCTATAGAAGCCCTTCTTATTATTCTTTGCGTCCCTTGGGAAGTTCAGCTCCATCCACACCCTGGCCTTCCTTCCCCATCCCTACACAACTGGGCAGCGTCCCTATACTCCTCCCAGGATACCTGTCCCTGCTTCCACTGCCTGTGCATTTCCTTCTTGGTCTTCAGTTTGACCTGCAGGTCTTGACTCATCCATGCCAGTCTCTTGCCTTCCTTTCTGATTTCTTGCACATGGGGATCAAGAGCTCTTGTGCTCTATGGAAAGTGTCTTTAAAGATCTGCCAGCTCTGTTCTGCTCCCTTGTCCCTGAGGGCAGTTTCCCAGGGGGGTCCTATTGACTAACTCCTTGAACAGATCATGGGCTGGAAGGGATTTTGTGTGATCAACTTGTCTGTACCCCACCCCTGAGGCAGGAAAACTGTAACTAAAGCAACCTACATAAATGCATTTATGATGGAGGGAAGCACATTCCCATGGGCGGCTTTGTATGCACCACACTTGTCTTGGCCCCCCCACCTGAGTGCATGGGTCTCTCTGGAGGAAAGGATTAAACCCTGAGGGATACCATTGTGTGTTGCCACCAAGAACAGGAGGGGACTCCTGACACTAAAGACAAGAGACCTTCTGGGTCTGAGACGTCAAACCCTCCCTGCAATAAGGAGAGAATGGAAGGCCTGGAGGAGGTGGAAGGGAGAGAGATGTACAGAGATTTACATGGTAGACGTGGAAGATGGCCGGCTCAAAAAAAGCCCATGTGGTATTGAAGAAACTGACATGCCTTTTTTTCCTAAATCAATAAAATCTGGATTCCTATTAACAAAGAGTTGTTGAAAGTGTTTTAGTGAGGTCCTTAGGTGTGGCTGGGGTATAGTAATGATGGAGGCCAAAAGAGCCTAGAGGGTGGCTGGACAGGATTTAGAAGCAGTTGAGCTCCAGCCAGCAAAAGCCCTGTGACACACTGATGGAGCAGACCACCTCCTCGTGTGGTTTGCTCTATTGTCTCCAAAATGATTATGTGCTACAGAGTTTAATCATGTAAATTTTATAAAGTTAAATATTATGGCATTTATGATAAGAAAATATTGACCCTAAAGCTGTTTTTTTGTGAGGAATTAGATCAATGACACCATGGACCAGCAGCACAACTGATCAGTGCCCTTTTAGAAATGACCTTTAGACATCAGAAATGTTGTCCTGTTCCTCCCTCTCCACCTCCCCACCCGTCTCTTTTCTAGACTAACTACAACAAATTCCTTTAACCTTTCCCAACAGGTCTGTTTCCTAAATGTCTCAGTTTTCTTACTGCTCTGGGCTGGACTCCATCTGTCTTGGCTACCTGGGAAAATGTCTTGTTTCTGTGCTGTGTGACAGCAGCAGGGAGAGGAAGCAAGATCCCAGTAGCTTGCTGGGAGGCAGAGCTGGGCAGAACCAGAGGAGGGCTGGCCAGCACAGCGGGCACTGAGATGCAGGGATGTGGGTGCTGCATCACCGAGCCACCAGCCATATTCAGAGGGCAACAGGATCAGCCTGGGTGCATGCATGAACAAAGACCTTCAGCCTGAGTCTGCCAGTTCATGCATTATATGGCAAGAAGGAATTGTCAGCATTTTTGCATAATGTTGGCCAGACCAAGCAGTCTTCCTCAGGAAACTGCTAAACGTGATGCCATGTTGCCTTTCAGGGAAACATCCAATGTAGCTTGGCTGACTTTCAGTGACAGATATCCCCCTCAGTCCCTTGTCCCTCGCTGCCCATGATCCATGCGCTGTTTCTGGCTGACAGCTATTGGACCAGGCTAGCTCCAAAAGAGCCCTCTGCTGTTAAGCATTTCCCCGCAACAGCCTCCCTTTGCTCCCTTGTGCAAGGCAAGCAGCTGAAATATTGCTTGAACTTCTGGCCAGTGGTCCAGTCCTCAGGAGGGGCATCTGTCTGCATTACAGGTTGAATTGTGCAGCTGCGCTGAGAATGGCTGCCAGGGGGATGCAGGCTCCATCTTACTAAGTATAAATTAAATCAAATAAATCCTAATTAAATTCATTAGCTCAACAAATTGGACAATTTGTCTCCCCAAACACACGTTTGTATTATACTGTTCATCACCTGCAATGCTAAAATCCCAATCAAAACAATATCTCTCTCATTTGTGGACATACTGGTACTGAGAAATGACAGCTGTGTGAGTGAACACAAGGCTACTGCAGCTGGGGATATGTGTTCAGTGCTGGGCTGTGGTGGGGCAGCATCGAATGAAGCAGAGGCTTTCCCAAAGCCAGATACCTCTGATGGGTCATGGGAGCAGCCTGTCACTCTTCACTGGCTGCCCATGCCGAGCCAGGGTCTGTTGCTGAATGGGGCCAACCCCCTAAAATCCACAATCCAGCTGCTGGATGCTCTGGGGGAGAAGGTCCTGATGAAGAGCTGAGAGGGCAACCAAGGGCATGGAGCTGCTTGGCTGACGATGGTCGCTGGTGGGAGCAGGGGGAGGAAAGGACAGGGAGGGGAATCATCTGTGCATCTCCAGCATGGCACAGCCCTTCCTGCAGAGGGCAGGGATCTGGCATATGGCTCCGCAGGGAAATGTGGAGAGATGGATCTAACTGGCAGCATCCAGACAGAGCGTGCATTTCTAAAAATGTCTGCAGTTCAGCAGGAGGTTTTAATGAGCCTCAGGGAAGATGGATGTGGTCCTCTTCTAGGCAAAAAACACAGGCCAGGGCTTGATTTTACAGTTAAGATTCTGGCACAGCCTGCCTGCAGCCTGGAAAGTCAAAGCCTGGGCTAACTTGATTCATCCCAGTGGGGCTTCCTGCATAGATGTGCTAATGATCAGCAGTCCTTGCTCCTTGTGATCCACCTAGATCCTGACAGCTCAGCCTGCAGCCGTAGCGAGACCAGAACTGTGAGCAGACTTTGTTTTCTCAATGCACACAAAATTCACTCCTTCTGAAGGATGCCTCAGCAGCTGGGCTGAGTGTACTGGGTCTGCAGGGAAACTGTTCCACTCCATCGGTCAGAGAGGTTTTCATTGCATCCCTGAGGATAGAACAGGCCATCCAGAGAAGGGCTAGCTCTTTGGTATGAACACCATGGATCCATTGCTCCATTGCTGTCCTACCCAAACCGTGACGTCCCCTCACACTCACTCCAGCCCCCTGAAGAGTGACATTGGTTTATTGAGACTGTCAAGAAAACGGCAAGATCTATTACCCTTTTTGGCATAGGTTTGGACCATGCCCATGAAGCAGAATCTCCTCAAGGAAAGATCCTGGCTATTATCACTGTTGCTAGAGTATGGAAAAGCACGATATGCTGCGACATCCCCTGAATGACCAGTAACTGTGGGTGCCACCAGCCTCCCTCTGAGCCCTTGGGGATGTTCTGGGATGCTCTCCACTTCCTAACGCATTCCTCTGACTCCCTACAGCCCCATATGTCCCTGTAGCATGTCTCAGGTTGACATGACGCAGGGAAGGACCACTCTGATGATAGCCATTTAAGCTGGAAACATGCTCCACTCAGCAAAATGTGACTAAATGTGTTTCTGTAGGGTACCCTGAGCAGAGAGCACAGTGACAGCTGTCAATAAGAGGCATGGGTGAAGAAGCTAAAGGAAACCATGCGTGTATACTTACACCAACATCACCTACCAGGTCTTTCCCCGGATTCACTGAGGTTGCCACAGATGCTTTCCTGATGCCTCTTGGGAGTGTGTCCTCCCACATGCACTAACTCCATGTCCGGGTGCCTCCCTCAGACCTCAGAGGCACCGAATCCTTTCCCAAGGACCCTGCTAGCTCTCAGCACTCCTCTCACCTCCCCCAGCTAATCCTATCTTGAGGAGGCAGTTTTGACGCTGACAGCTAAACTGAAGACTTGTCACAGCTCTCTGGAGCTGCAGTGTCACTCAGGAGGTCTAGGGACAACCTTCCAGCATCAGCTGGATTGGTATTTTGCCCATCTCCAGCCACTGATCCCATATTTTATATTTCCTGATAGAAAACACATTTGATGTGAACACCTGTATGGAACAACAGCATGTAGCTCATGGTTGGCTCTTGTTTGAAATCACTCTTGAGAATCATTGATAATTTTGAGGGTGACTCACACCTGCAATCCATCCTCAAGGAACAGAGCATCAGTGTCTGGTGGGACAGAACCTGTCTTTAGCTGTTCTGGTCTCCTGCTGTGCCCAGACCAGCCCTCTGCTTCCTGCATCAGGCTGGGCACCTGAAAAGCTGGGGCACCAAAGTTTCATTCCTAATTTAAGAAATCAGCAGAGCAGCCATGCTTGCAGGGCTGCCCATGCAGCTCAGACCCCCACTGATGAAGGCAGCAGTGTCCAAAGGCAGCAGGAGCACAGTCCCTGGCTGAGAGCATACACTCACATTGGTCTCCAGAGCCAGGATGCCGGCCAAGAAGCACATGCTACATCCCTGCGGCAACACACAGGCTGTTCTGTGAGGACCCAGCATTTAGCTGGCAGCATTACAGGTCTTTTCAAACGACACCTCCTGGATCTGCTCTAGGAGCTGCCAGAACAAAACTTGCAGTGAGTGTTTAGGGCCCAAGCTGACACCGCAAGTCAGAGCTTATCCAAAATGAGGACTTGTCTCCCTGCTTTTTGGTTTTTTGGTTAAAAGGGGGTCTGCTGGTTCTGCAAGGTGAATAGGAGCAGAGGAGAAGGCTGGGGATGGGGCTTGCACAGAAAGCAGAGGCTGAAACATACCTGCCTTGATAATCTGAGGTGGGGGTGGCTGGCTGGGGGCCCTGGAGAATATCATCTTCTTGGAGTCCACCAGGAGACGGCAGTAGCCTGCGATCAGGCAGGCAAAGTTGGTGGCTTCAGGCCACTCCATCAGCAACACCAGTGGCTGGAAGGCAAGAGAGGCAAAGCACATGAAGGCCACGCGGCTCAGCTGACAAGGGATCTGTGCTCCAGAGGGGCTGTGCCGGGACCCTGCACTGGTGTAACTGGTAAGCTAGCTGGCACTTTTAGCACCCACGCAGGGAAAAACAGCCATGTGCACGTCCTTGCTCCAGATCACCCTACAAATCGCTGTGCACAAGAAAGCGCCTCACTGCAGCTGTAATTCCTGTTGGCTGACTTTCCTAAGGATGATGAAAGAGGTGGAGTCCTGCAGGGCACAGGCTGTGCACGACAGGGCCCCTGTGCACTGGCTTCTGATAGTTCGTCTCTAAGCCTACCTGCAAGCACCAGTTTAACCAGCAGGCCCTGGGTTGCTCAGGGAGTTTGTGGAGTCTCCAGCTGCCAGAACCCCTGTTTCATTGCAGGCACCATGTTGCCCTCCCGTAAACTAAGACATCTGCTTCCAGCAAGATGCAGAAGGGGCAAAAATCCATTACAGGCTTCCCCAGCCACCACTCTGAGCCTGTAGATCTTATTTAAATCTAACCCTTTGGAAAATTAAATTTGTGCTTAGGAGCAGATGGTGTCTTCTCTTTTAGAAGAGCATTTATTCACATGCTCAAACAGGTCTTCGCTTTAAAGAGAAGAAAAAAATCAGACACTATCTGTGTGCCATGTATAACCTCACTGCACAATCTAGTGGGAGACACTGCAATTTCCCGACTCCCGCTGTGTCCCAAGGAGAAGGTTAGCTAGCTCAGGGAAGCTGCTGGGGTGGGATCCACTCTTACCCGCCTGGTGAGGTCCCATGAACTGCTGGGATCCGGCTGGGCAGAGCAGTGTGCACCAGCACAGCTTGGTTGAGCAGTCCATGCTTGGTCTGAGCCCCCAGCACTGCTCAAGACAGATCCATGAGATGGAAAAAAATTGACAGTGCCTTCAATAAAGTTATCGCATGGCAGCTCTAGCCCTTGCTCATCTACCCCTTGCACAAAGCACCCCTACCTAAAGGACCTCTGTACCCAGGTACAGGGCTTATCTGAGGCGACTGGGGGATGTTTATCTACTGCTGTGGCTCAGGCTGTCTGTCCTGCCATGCTTGGTCTCTTGCACACTGACAGCCCTCCATGACTCGGAACTCATTTACCACATCCAGGACAAACCAAGCTCATTTAAAAGCCACTTAAGCCTATGGAGTGTACAAAACATTACAGCTATTTGGTTTTCTTGTTTTATAACCACAAGAGGTTCCTGGTACCCACTGGCCAGTTCTATGCTCTGCTTGACACTTGCTTGTTTAAGCCACCAAGCCAACTGTGGCAAAAAGACACCTGGCCTTACAGCACATCATGCTCTGGACCATACAACACAATTAACCTTGGTGTGAAGCCATCAGCCCTGGGCAGAGCCGCATGTGATCCCCAAGCCACAGCAGCCCTTGGCAGGGGCTGATTCCTCCTAAGGCCAGGGTAAAGAAGTTCCCTCTTTGGCTGCTGTGCAGGAAAAGAAAGGAAAAGAAATAGCCTGATGTGGAAGAGAAATAACCCGACAAGTGAATGCGCTCTGCTGAGAGGCTCTGCCCCTGCCCACTTGATGAGGCTCTTTCTGCATCATGGAAAATAAACTTGAGATGACACAGATCAAAGTGAAAGTATCAAGATAGAGAGAAAGGAAAGAAGAGGTTCTCCACATAGCTGGAAGGAGGCAGGTATGCAGTGGTGAGCAGGGGGTGACACCTCTTAGCCCAGCTCCAGTCTTGACATAAGTGATGAAAGGAAACCAGTTACAGTTCTGCTGTATTAAGCATCCTTAAAACAAGTGCCTTGTACATGGGGCTAAGCCTTCTTGGGTTTTTCAAGCCATCTGTTGAATAAAGAGACATTTGCACATTTTCCCCCCTCTTGCATCAACGAGAGTTTGAGTGCTAGCAACAAGAAAGGAAGCAAACACCAGGGGGAAGGAGGCAATGGATGACGAGTATCCACTACTAGGAGATTAAATGAAGAGGCCAAGGCAAGTTGAGAATTCCCTTTCAAAAGGAAAACTAGGGGGTAGTTTCCACCACATGCAAGTCACATGCCAGAGATTCACAGCTAGCTTTTACGGACACCAAGGCTGAGAGGCAGTCATGGACCTTCACTGCCTCCCTGTTAGCACTTGCCATTCAGCCCGTGGTGCAGTCCTGGTACCCCCGCTGGGTACTAGTACCTCTGAGACCCTGCCCTATTTCCATCTTTGCTCAGATACTTCTGCTTCAGGATGCTCCCATCCATCCAGAGATGGGACTGTAGGTTCTTGCTGGCAAGAAGCAGCCCCTGGATCAGTTGTCCTGAAGGGAGACAGGACTGAGACACAACCACCCTGACTGGTGTTTCTTGCCTACAGATAAAACACACGCAATGCACCAAGATGCCATGAGCTCCCTGCCAGGTCTCCAAGCAGGCCCAGCCTCCAGGCCATCTTCCAGCAATTGGTTCCTGGCATGCTGGGGTTAATTGTAGCACTCTGCTCTGAAAAAGAGGAATCTTAATACTGATTAGCATTACAGCTTAGCAAGGGGCCTTAGAAACAATTACTCTTGCATCCTGGCAAGCAAGCGGTGTGAGAGTTCTTCTCTAATTGTCAAGCGTTCAAATATTGTTATTAGGGATTGAAACACTTCAGGGGCAGCTTGAAGTCATCCACCTGTGCTGCCAGCAGTGCTCCAGCGAACTTCCCATGGCCCAGGAGCCCGCACTGCAGGGGCTCTGTCTCCTGCTGACAGATTATCGGCGGTTTAAAAAGATATTGAACGTGAGCAAAGCTGCTGCAGTGGGGCTGTGTGTCTCCCCTGGCCTCCATGGCTTCTCTGCTGCTCACTAACAGACATCTGGCTGTAACCCTTTCCCACGTGGGGTTACAGGACTGAATCTCTTCCACCCACCTAGGTAATTTTGCTAAGATTGCAGCAGCTCAGCTGCCTTCAAGACTTCCACCCTGCTGCCACATCTCCCTGAAAGTAGCCAACAGATCTGAAAGTGCCTTGCGGGGTCAAGAGGCAAAGAAGCAACGCTATCGCAGCAGCCTTGTTTCCTTGGGAAATCAGGCTACAAAGAGGAGGTGTCAGGAATGGCAGCTAACGGAGATGTTATTTTTAGACATTGGCAATCTTGATCACCCTGTTCCACGCAGGCAAGGCAAATGAGATCTTGTGGAGACAGCCAGGCACAGGCAAGCTGAGCAAACATTGACTTTGTGAACAGTTGCATGAAAAATTTCCAACTAATGTTGCTAAGGGTTTTAGATGGTAAATTCAGGGCAGCTTTGCAGGGAGCTGCTCTAAATAACAACAACACAGGACAGTAGTTTGTGCTTTGGGCTTCCTTATGATACCCATGTCTTGTGGCGAATGGGATTGACCTCCTTTCCTTTGGAAACATCCTGCAAAGAGCGGTGAGGGCTTGTGTCTGTGGTCAGTATTGGCCTGGTCTCCAAGGGGCTGGGGCTTATGCAACATCCCTGCCTTCCCCTGCAATTTTTTTAACTTGCTGCTGAATCTCAACCAGACCTGATGAAAAGGCAGCAACCTGAAAGAGTGTGAATCTTCATAAGTTTTCCAAACCCAGTGCTGCAGTACAGCGGAGAGACTTCTGTGAGAAGCAGGAAGGCAAGGATGCAGCAGGAGCAAAACTGGTGTCATTCCTCTAAGACCTGCTCCCTGCCCCATTGGCACTGATTTTTTCTGAGAAAAAATCCTCTTCCTCCTCCTCACTGGCAAGTTCTTGCTCTGACAGTGGCGGGGGCTCATAGCTCGGTAGCCCCGAGGGCTCTGCTTCCCTGGGATGCCAGAGCAGAAATGCCTGTCCAATTTTTGTCAGGACAGCAGCACCTTTAGGATGAAAGCTGGTTTTACAAAGAAGCAAACGTACTGGGATAATCCTACTGCTCTAAAAATGCCAAACATCAAATTCTCAGCGGGATGCACTGGTAAAGGTTTATCTCTGACCTGTAATATGCCAACATGAAAAGAAGCAAATTTTAAAGAGAATGCTCTTTCTACATCTAAACACACAATGCCAGCCTGAAATTATTGACATTTTGATTTTTCACTCATACTGGTTTTCTAGATTTTCTAGTCCTAATGAGAAAAGGACATTTTTTCCCTTAAAGTTTCCTGCTTGGCAACCAGTCTCTCTGGAAAGTAAAGCAAAATACATTTATACTGGATATAAGAAATGAGTTTTCCATTAGCTTATTAAGAATATAGTGCTTCTTCTATTATGCCTTGCCTTTAAATCAAAGCTCGATGTCCTTCTGGAGGATATTCTTCTGTTCAGACAAAGGTGAAGTTTTCACAGAAGAACATCTGGAGGAAATTTTACGGCCAGGGTTATGCTAGAGGATCTTAACAGTCCTCATATTTAAATTAATTTATGACCCGATCTATGCATGCTATAACCCTTAAGCTTATGTGCATTTCCTTTTAATCTCCCCCCCTTTTTTGGGTCTTACCCTGCTTCCTTTAATGTAGTGCAGTAGAAAGGTGGGAGATGATTTGACATAATGTATGTTCCCTGGTTTACTTGAGGTGCACTGCCAAGTTTGTATTTAATAATATAGGCATCCGGGCCTAACGAGACAGCAGTCAATTTTTCACTTGTACATTGACCTTTCTTTCCCTCCCTTTAAGCATTATTAACTCAGCTCTATCAATACCAGTCTGGTTGTGATTAGGACCATTATTTCCCATTTGTTGATCAATAAACCTCCTGCCTTTGTTAGCAGCAGATCTTCATGTTTCTGCAGCAGCGTCTCTCTCCTTCCTTAGGGTTTGAGCAGCCGCCACCTCTGCTGAGTGAACGCCCTCCTTGTTCCCTCCATGGTCCCACAAAATGGGATGGAGAGGTACCTCTACAGACTGCAAACTTGTAGATGTGTCCCTCTGTCCACTTCAATGATGATGCTGTGTCCGCTTGCAGTGCTGCTGTGTCCCGGGGAAGGTGCAGGTCTAGCCTACACCTTCCCATCATGCTGCAGCTGCCCCCTGGCTACTCATGCTCTTCCCTGTGGGATTTCTAATAACCAAAGCCTGCCTTTTGGCATGCTCCACGTTTCCCATTTGTTGAAGCAAGTTCTCAACACTCCCAAGGTTGCAGCACCATTGGGCTGCACTGACGCCCACAGCACTGGATGCCTGAGGTCTGCTTGTTTGGGGTTTTTTTTTTCCCCCCTTTTTTTTTTTAAATAAACAATCAAATTTGGCTTTGCAGACTTGGAAACTCATCCTCCCCACATGTTGTCTAACTCTTGTGTTTCTGGCTGGCTCCCGTGTTTTTGGCTGGCTCCCGTCCTGGGTGCCCGCAGGCAGCACTACGAGTGGTGCTGGGGCTGGCACCACGCACTGGTATGTGCTTTGCTTTACCTCCCGCTCTGCGAGGGGGAAACTGTATCCGCACCTCCCACCCCAGGTACTGAGCCAAGGGAAATCTCAATTCCTCCCTCTCTCCCACAAGATGACAGTGTTTCAGAATGGCTTAATGCAAATAAAGATGAATTCATCTTAGGGAACCGGGGCCTTTAGGTCCACCATCACTGCCAAGCCTCGCTCTTTGTGTAGGAGAAATCGGATGGGCTTCAGTCATTGCTTGCACGAGCAGGCGCAATGCTGACCATGCCTGCCCTTGTCAGTTTCATGGGGGTTCCCACCATTTTCGGACTACAGTTTGGCAAACGGACATACGGCACCGGCCTCAGCACCCACAGCATGTCCCTGCCATGCTTGGCTCGGGGAAGCACCACTGGGTTCGGTGTCAACCTGTGGCTCTGCCGGTACCCGCTGCCGCCGGATCTGGCAGGGAAGGCTTGGAGGCCGAGGGCTCACCATCCCATTGCCAGTGAGAGGGAGGGGCGGCTGTCGGGCAGGACTTGGCTCTTTCCAGGGGAAGATGAGAAGGCTGCATTCTGGCCATGCATGGCAGCTTTTTATTTCCATGGCAGACTGGAAGCGTGCTGGGGCCCCTGGGACACTGACATCAATAGCCAGATTCCAGGCACAGCAGCAGCCGGGGACCTTTCTGAATTAATTTTTCCTTTGTTTTCCTTGTTGATCTCAGCTAAAGCGCCGGCTGGCTGCAAGCCCTGCTGGGAGACACGAAGTCAATTACCCCAACGCCTTTGATTGAATTGCGCTTGGCGAGCAGCCAGCTGCCATGGGCTCCTGCCCCGCAGCCTGGTGTGGGGACGAGGCACAACCTGGGACAGCTCCTCTGTTAAATTGCAGATGCTTGTCTGGGCTCGGATGATCCAGCTGCCCCCTGAGTGTTCCTCTTTCATTCCCATTCAGAATGCTTCGGCAGCTTTTTTGCCAATGTCAAGACTGTTAATAATAAAAAGCCCAGTGGTGTGTAGCTGTGTAAATCAGAAAGCAGCAATGCTCAATTTGAAAAGGCATTTCAGCAAGAACAAAACCTTTGTTTCTGCAGGAGCTGTGGAGCCACACAGCCAGGGGCATGACCTGGTGGAACCACCCAGCTGGACATCAGGAGCTGGCTCCAATGTGCCCACGGAGCCGAGCAGCTCTCCCCACGCCTCCTGCACTGGGGAGCTTGGGTAAGTGTGGCAAGCAGCAGCCCCTCTGCCTCCTCTGCACCCCTTCAGTGCTGCCAGGCTTGCCTGGATGCCAGGCAGGAGATGCCAACACTGCCCTTCCTGGGATGCTGGGAGGTAGAAGAGGACTTTGCAGTCCTGTGCTGAGGAGAAGTGGAGAGGCATGCCTAGAAGCCCAAATCTGAGCTGGCTCAGAAACACTGGCCACTCTCAAATGCTGGTCCCAGCATGGCCAGGCAGCTGGAGGGGGAAGACCCCCGGAGTGCAGGCCTGCGGGGCCCCCAGACCATTGAGACAAGCTGCATTTAATGCATAAAGATCACAGGAGACACCACGTGGCACTACCCTGTCCCAAGTGAATCTATGAGCTCCATAATCAATGCTCAAACACCAGCAAGTCCGGAGCACAGGAGAAAGAGTGGACAAGTGATGGCCCCAGCAGAGAGGGGATTTTGCCCACATTGCTGCAGTGCAGCTGGGGAAGTACCATCTTGCCCCCACCTGCGTGCTGTGAGTTTTCTCAGCATTCCCAAGTAAACCTGCCCTACTCCTTCTGTGGCTGTCAAGGCGAAACCTGCTTCTCTCCTCCCAGCAGCTCCCTTGGACATTGCAGGGAATAAAAATCCTTCTTGGACCCAGCAGCAGAGGCCTGGAGGCTTTTGTTCCTCTGCCCTGAAGTTGTGCAGCTTCTCTACAAGGGGTCCTGCCAGCATTTGCCCCTCCACTTGCCACCCTCGCAGTGGCAAACAGCTAAAGAAAGCAAGGCAGAGGCATCAGCCCTGGGTTTGTATCCCAAATAGGCTGTTTTAAACAGAAACTGAAGCCCAGGATGGAAAAGCTCCAAGACAAACCAATTAACTACCCAGTGAATAATTTATAAGACAAACACTGTTTCTTTTCCTCCTGAATTAAATGCAAATGGTTTACGATCTTCTCAAGCCTGCTTGTTACCTGAAAATTTTCCCCAGCTCCTTCCTGGCAAGTGCGTCTGGGCTGCGGTTGCAGGCAAGCAGTGGATAAGGATGTTTGGGTCGTGCTGGCTGGTGCAGTCAGGGTGTGCAGACCTCCGGGCTGATGGCTGCTCTGTGACCTCACTCCTTTTTTTAACCCTTAGGATCAACTACACAACTTCAGTAAACCTGGTGCTTAGAAATTCAAAATGGCCTTTCTGCACGAATCCCTTAACCGTCACTGAACATCTGCTGTTTCCACAGTAACCCAGCGAGCAGCTGCGGCGGGCTGCTGCCACCCCACCAACTCAGGCTGGCTTGCCGCATCCCTGCCGTAACCTGGGGAACGCAGTGGAGCTGCCCCAGCGCTGGCATCTCACAACGCAGCACAGCTGCAACGGCCCCTGGGGGACACCCCCACCTGCCCTGCAATCCGCAGGGCTCCGACAGGCTTCCAGCAGCGATACGGATTTCAGCGCAGGTCCCCACAGCAGTCAGGACACTACTTCGAGCACAACCCTCTAATGGTTTACAACTCACGGCAAAAACAGATTTATTTTCAACCCAGGGCTTTAGCCAGCGACAAGTTCAGTGCCACAGAATAATTGCAGAAAGCAGCTCAGCACTGCGAGGTAATGATCTTTTTAACTGCTTTTCTTAGCCTGCCTCATCCATTGCTGTCCTGCACAGGATTAACATATGCCTCATTTTGGAGCAGACATTCTGGCTTTAAAACCCAGCCCTTTGGATAACGGTTAAATGAAGACAGATAACAGCAGCCTCTGCACTGGCAGGGTGCTGTTGAGCTTACTGAGATTCACAAATGGGATACTCACTCCGCTCCAGGCAGGCAGAGGGGCTTTCGGTGGCTGTAGACAGCTGCCTTGAATTTCTCAGGGAGATAAAGCTGCCGTGCATGTGTACATGCTTGCAGGAGGCTGTATGTGAGCTGCCTTTTCTCCACCAAGTGGGAGGCTGGATAGAGCGGACATGGGAGAAAGTCTGCTCCAACAGCAGGAAAGGGCTGGTGGTGTTACAGAGTTAATTACTGCTGCAGAACACAGCTGAGGGGAGCGGCACTGCAGGATCTGTGGAGAAGCCAAATGGGAATTGCCACCTAATTTATAGCAGATGCATGTCAGCATCACCTCAGCCTCCAGCACATCTGCCACTCCTGCGGCCAGTCTCAGCCGGGCACTGGACTGTACCGGGGATGACGACTACCCTCTCCCATGCCAGGGAGGGGACTGCGGCCCAGAGGGGCCCATGCCCCCCACCATGAGCTTGACACGCTCCTGGGGCTTAGCAGTACCATGTGGAGCAGAGCTAATGCTGCACATCTCCCCAAGCAGTACTTGCAGCCGTCGAGATGGCCATGGAGCTACATGACAGCAGGAACATGCCGTGCTCCAAGCACTTACAGTGAGCTGCGAGCAGTCGATCACGGGGTCGTGACCAGCCTATTATTGATTATTGACGGATACACTGTTGATGTATTAATATTGTGATTTATACACACATATTGGAGGGGTGTGGGCACCAGGAGGAACCAGGAGTTACTCATGGTGCAGGTGATATCCCTTGGTTATACCTGCTCTGTAAGCAGTAAGGAGGAGACCTGATGGGCTCCTGCACAGCTCAGGCAGCCAGAAGGGCCGGACAGGGAGGGCTTCCAGCTACCCAGGCTGCAGGGCAGGAAGTTTGGGGGTTTTGAAGGGTAGGGACAGGCACAGCAGGACACCTGGGCAATGAGTGACCTCAGTGGGATGCAGAAGAGGGAATATTACAGATACTAGAGTTGACCAAATACCCACTGAATTACAAATGCAAAAAAAGCGCTTCACTGATGAGGCTGTTGGAGAGAACAGCCAAAGCAGAGGGGATGAGGATGAGCGCAGCTCTGCCAGAGGCTACTGGGGTGTTACTGCAGTTCAGCAGAGCTACTGGACCAGGCACAGCATTGGCAGAAAAACAGACTTGGAGGAATTAATGAACCTGGTGGGAGGAAGTGCTAAAATCCTCCTGGAGAGGAGGCAGCAGGAGAGTCCTAAACAAATCCACCATGACTTCATCTGCAAGGCAATGGCTGAAATAGAGAGTGCAAGGAAAGGGCTGCAGAGAGGGCTGAGGCTTAGAGACCTCACAGGAGATGAGGAAATGTGGAGGCAGCCAGCAAAGCAGCTCAGCTTCATCAGCCTTGGTGGGGAAAAGGGATGAATGTGGGGGCAGCAAAACTGACCTATAGCCAGAGGTTTGGATGATTTGTGCAGCAGCATCTCCATGCCCCAAAGCAGTCACAACTCCACTGTGCCAGATGTCATGGCATGAGACAGCCTCTGCCAAGCACTGCTCCTGTCTAATTTAGACCAAACTCTATCCTAACTCTGTCCTGTTGAATTCAAGGTGGGAGAAGAGGAGAGGATGAGGTTTGGCATTTTTCTGTGAGATCGCTGCCTCTCAGTTCTGTCCTTTTCCCTGGGGCAGGGAAGAGATGGGTGCAGTGAGGCAGCGAAACCAAGGATGCCCTGGAGCAGGCACATGGCTACCTGCCTGCAAGTCTGTCGGAGGTGTGTCCTAGCTTATTAGAAACCTGAGGAAATGTCAATGGAAGATCTCCTTAGGATCCTGGGTCTGCTGGACCAGACACCAAAGAAGTCTGTAAAGCTCTTACTGTATTGGTGGCTGTCCTTCTGAAGGTTTTGGGATCCAGGAGAGACAGGAGACTGAGGGGTGAGGAGGGGTGGTGGGGCCTGACTGTGGGGATCGACTACCAGAACCAGCACCGCACCATGCAACAAATAGCAGGGGATGGCAGGATGATAATGCACAGGGCCCAGGAGGGCATGTATGCCAAGGAGTGGAAAGACTGCTCTCTGTGCTGATAATAGAGGCAGTGGCAAGATACTCAGGGGGTGGCTTACTGGAGCCAGGGACACCCATGCCCAGGGATGCCCAGCGATCTCTTCTTGCATTTTGAACCTGACATCCCAGTCCCATCATTTCCAGTTTATTCAATGATTCTGCGTGGCTTGACGAATTCCACAAGTGTTGCTAACGCATGAAACCCCACCAGTCCCCTCCAGTACCTGCATCCAGCCCAGGCACAGCTATAGACCGCTCTTCTCCAGCCCTGAGCAGCGATGAGATGCTGTCCTGCCTCCAAAGGGCCCTGCTTCCTGCCTGGCCTGTGTCACCCCCATCTGCTCCAAGGACCCTGCTTGAACCGTTGGGTAGATGTTTGGGTCATGGCCAGAACACCACCATGCCTGCACCACACACCCTTGGCATCAGTCCCTGCCTCTATGGCACAAGGAGCCAGATAGGCAGGGGAGATGCCACAGACACGCGCCCTGTGACCACAATGTGAAAGGGGCTTTCGAGTCCCTAGAAATCTCCAAGCAGATGCTCCAACATGCACTTGTGTCCTGAACCCCCTCAAAGGCGAGTGCCAAACCCCCAATCACAGCTTCCGCCCTAGCCCCTCTCTCTGGTGCCTGGCTCTGTGGCACCCATGCCTACCTTGGCATCCAGGATGCTCGTCTCCACCCGGGCCACCCCCTGGTTTTCTCTGAACAGCTGGATCTTGCTGATCTTGCTGAACTCTGACAGCACCGTGGTGAGGTTGGTCTTCAGGTCGATGACGTGGCTGATGCCGTGCCGAGGTCCCACCAGAAGTGTGGTGGCTGGCTGCTTCTCGTCCTGGTAGCATGAGCACATGGAGAAAGAGAGACAGAAGGACAGGGGTGAATAAAGACACCTTGGGGCTGCATAGGCTGTGCCTGGCTCTCTCCGTGGAGCCAAGCCTCAATGTTGGCAGCTCAGCCAGGTCCCAGATGGCTTTTGCAGAGCAGCAGGTGAAGCTGGTGCCATGAACCCCCTCTCCCTAAGCCTCTCTGCAGAGCTGGGAACGGTGTGCAGGATGCCAAGACTATTTAAAAATAAAGCAGTGAACTGACTGTCCACATGAAATATTCAGGCCTGCTGGTGTCACTACAGAAAAGTAAGAGCATGTTACAAATCTGCCTGATCTGACATTGCCTCTGAGAGAAGGAAGCAGAGGAGGGAGTGAATGCATTTTAGAAAAGCAGACAGACAAAAGCCTTGACTGAAAATAGAGATCTTTCTTTCTCTGGTCTGCCCAGGAAGGATGCTTCAAGTCAGACCTGGAGGTGAAGAGGAGCTGGGCAGATCAGTGCAGAAGAGCATAAGGATATACTTTTTACCACTTACACATGGTTCAACTCCTAGTCTGGCTCAGAGTCATTGCTTTGGTGTCAGAGATGAAAAAAAACGGCAGGGCACCCACACCAGAAGTGAGCTGCCCAGTGCTGCACACCCAGGCAGTGTCAGAGGCAGGCTCAGACTGCTCAGCTATGGCACTGACCAGACACAACGTGGTTCTGCCTTCACTGATTTCCTACAGGCAGCCCTTTGAGCTGCAAGGTGAGGAGTTCCGAGGCGTGGTGGAAGCAGAGCAGATCAAAGGCTGCAAGATATGGCACTCAGGAGGCAAAGCAAGGGAAGCCAGGAAAGTGCTGAGACCTTGCGTGGGGGTAAAGGCAAGGATGGCAGAGAGGTGACACTTACATGGAGAGCCCTGGATGGGAGGTGGAGAGAGAGGGATGGAGAGGCGAGCCAGGCAGCAGGGAGCTTTAGTGGGTCCACTGTTCTCCTGTTTGGCTTGGTGGCTTTCCTCCTGCCGTGGAGAAAGTGAGGTGGCTTGGGTGAGGGGTGGAGATGCCTCTGATGGAGATGAGGGAGGTGTGGGCTGTGGCAGTGGCAGCTTCCTGAGAGCTGCCAAGTGGCAGTTGGGCTGGACCACTGCTGATGGAGACGCTAAGGCTAGCGAGGCTATTCCCTGTGTGGACAAGCAGGGAACGCGGTGGCCTTTGCCAAGGGTGGCCCTCCTCTGAGACGGATGGCAGGATGCTGCCAGGGCAGGACTGAGCTATAAGCTGCGTCAAGCAGGTCATCTCGTTGCCCAAAAGGCTGGCAAGAACCGAACTGACCCTGACTCTGCAGAGCTGAAGATCTGACCTACTGTCAGCAGAGGCTCTGAAGGTTTTTCTGTGTGGGCTTGGACCCCAGTGGGGCAGAGCAAGAGACCAAGGGAAGTAATTTCTGTGGGAGCCACATCTCCCCTGGCTATCCTCCAGCACACACTCAGAACCAGTGCCAAGCACCTCCCAGCCCATCCTGAATTACCGTACCAGTCCCACTGTGTTGAAGAGGACCCCAGCAAAGGTGGGCAGCTCATTCAGGATCCTCAGGTACTGCAGCTTCGCCTGGGCTGTGGAAACCTGGCAAAACACATCACATGGATTATCACCACCAGCACAAGGGGGAAGAAATGCAAAAGGCTGGCACAAACTCGGGAACTCCCAAGCAGGGGTGCATAGTGCGTTGGCGGGCAGCTCAGGGCATGGGCTGTGCTGGCAGCAAGCCTGGGGGCTTGACATAGGGTGGAGGGGGTCTCTGGTCCCCTGCTGTCCTGGGCAGATGCTGGGAGGTAACTCAGAGCAGAGGCACAGCCAGGGAGGAGCCCAGACACTTGATGTATAACCCTGCCAGGGAATCTATAATCCTCCTAGAGATGTATAACCCTCCTGGTGGATATATAATACCTGCAGGGAGCTCTGATGGCTGCAGGGACTGAGGCAGTGGCTCAGCAGCCTTCTCCAGAGCTTTCCAAGCCCAGAAGAAGAGATAACGATAAACAGAGGCTTAACTGATGTGTGCTGCTTCAGCCAAGCTGAGAGCCAGCTCTCAGCTGAGCTCACCCACTGATCCTTGCTGCAGTCCCCACAATCCAGATCAGCTCTTGGAAGTGGATTTGGGAGAGAGAGTAGCTGCCTAGCTGTCACCCTGGGATTTATCTCCCATCCAGGGGGACTTAAACAGCAATAACAGGAGTCCCTGAGCAGCTGGGGACAACAGGATGGCTTGGGCGGAGGGCACACTGCCACCCCATCAGCCCTGAGCTGTGGTTGCATGGGTTGGGCTCACCTTGGTGCTGCCAGGCTGGTTCTGGTGGGCTTTAAGCTGCTGTGAGAGGGATTTCCGGAGGCTCTTCTCTTTGATGAGCTGCAGGAGCGAGGGGGGCAGGAAGGGCTCCAGGCCCCACTCCTTCCTGTGGGGAGGGAAGCCTGCCTGAGCCGCAAGGCTGGAGACCCCACCAATGAGCAGAGAGGGCCAGAAGCCAGGGATGCTGCCCAACAGCATCCTCTTGCCATCAGAGAGAGTTGGAGCTGCACCAGCACTTCCTTGGTGCCAGCCCCCAGCCTAGGTCCCCAAGGGGATAGGATCCCTGGCTGGTGTCACAGCCACCACCATCGGGCTGGGGAACGCAGCGGTGCCAGGCTCTGCAGCTGAGCCCAGCTCCCACCCACCTTCATGTAAGGTTAGGGGATGCAGGGCAAATCCTCAAACCTCTTTTGGGGTCCTCCCGGGATGCCATCTCCCCCCTTCCTCCCTGTGCACACTGGGCAAGGCCAACCTGCACAGATGGACTCTGTATGGATTTGAGACCACTGGGAGCTGCAGGAGGGCTGAGCCAGGGCTGCACGGCTTGGTGACAGGCTGAGATTATGCAGCCACAGTGCCTTCTCCTTGCCTTGGATGCCAGGCAGAAAATCAGTCCAGGCTCCCATGGAAATGATCCTGGACTTGCAGCAAATATCCCCACCAGCCCAGCAAGGCTGCCGTGCATGGCTAGATGTCAGCATGTGGGGGTCTTACATGGCCCCATGGTGGGATCAGGGACTGCATGTCACTGCTGCCAAGCCTGTGAGCCACTGGCCAGCTCTAGAGCAGCTTTCATGCTCAGGACCCTGAAATGTTGCTAGGAGCACCCCAGTTGTGCCAGGGCTGTGAGCAGCAGCACAGGGAGGGGACAAAGAAGAGGGCTGCGCAGTGGCATGGAGAGAGGGAGAAGGACTCACTCCACATTCTTGAGGGAGATCTTCTGGCTGGGGCGGGTGGCTGAGACGGTGATGTAGATGTGGAGGGCAGCCAGCCCCAGCAGCATCTCTGGCTTGGGGTCTGTGCCAAAGCGCTCTCTGATCACATCGTTGCGGCTCTGCAGAAGGAAGGAGAAGTGTCCTCAGACAGCCACAGGGACAGGGAACCTGCCACCCGAGGGATGACTCTACAGGGCCCAGCCTGGGCAGACGTGTGGGCCACGACCACCATCAGCTCCCAGTTCCTTGGGGTGAGTCCCCTACCTGGATGTACAGGTACTCAAATGCTGCAGGATCCTGGCGCAGCAGCTCCACCGGGTCCTTGGGGAAGAAGCTGACGCGGAAGAGGCATCTCATGCCATGGTAATGTGTCCTCTGCACAACCTGTGGCAGGAACAGATGGGGGCGGTGAGCCCAGGAGCCACATATATTTTTTCCTGCAGGGCAGAAGACCTGCTCTCCTCCTCCTTTGGGGAGGGGGGGATTTGATTTCTCTCCTCCCTGCACCACCTGATCCTTTCATCCTGGGAACAGCCCAGCCTTCCCTGGTGTTGCAGCTTTGCCTGGTGCTGCAGGGGTTTATGCCACCAAAACTAACGCTTCCTCCACAATCCACAATCCCCATTTTATATAAGGTCCCGTGCAGTGCCAGCTTCCTGGCTCTCCCAGGCATGCCAAGGATGTTCATGAATGCTGTCTGCAGCTGCTCAGGCTGGAGCACAGAGCACCTCCACGGTGCTGTCAGGATGGGTAAAACCCTGATTGTCTCCCTCTTTGGCCACCTTTGCACCCCTGAGCCTGCAGAACCATGCCAGAGGCAAGGAGAGGCTATGCCACCCCATGGCACAACTCTGACCAAGACCCACGCTGGTGGGAGAAGAGTGTCCCTGTGCCCCAGCCACCGGCCATGGCTGTCCCAATGCCCTCCTGCACCCAGTGGCTTACGTGGGCCAGCGGCTGCTTGTCCTGGAGCAGCAGGAACCGGTGGCTCTGCTCTGGGCTGGAATACTCCAGGACCAGGGCAAAGTGCTCGATGTGCCTCAGGGACAGGCGGTCCTGCAATGTCACCATCACATCCTGCAAATGCCACAGACAGACTTGGGTGCGAGGCACTGGCTCCCTCCCAGGGTGGGAGCTGGCACCCCACTGAGAGCTCCCTTCTCCCTGGCACCTGGGGCTGCGCCAGTGCGGGATGCAGGCCTGCAGCGCTGGGAGGGGCCATGGGATTGTACCCAGCCACTGCTGGGTGAAGTGACCTTGTAGCAGGAGGTGACCAGCAGCCAGACCCCCAGCACCTCGGGCAACACTGCTGTGTTCCGGAGGGGGGCTGCAGGGAACTGGCCCCCGGCAGGGGGACTCGCAGGGACATCGATCCTGGCTGGAGGGCAGGCTCACAGCAAGGAGAAAAGTTAGGAGTTAGAGAAAGACAGGCAAAAGCCATCCCTGCCAGCTGCAAAGCGTGTCACCCGGGGAGGTGGAGGGGCTATCTATCATGCAGTGGCAGTTCGCAGCCAGCCAAGCACCACTGCGGTGTTTGTGCAAGGAAGCAGGAGACAAGGAAAAATGGATTGGGCAGGTGCGAGGACAAAAGCGTCACAGTGCCATGGGGGGAGCAGAGGGTCCCACCTTCACGGTGGTTCGGCCATCGAACGTGAATGATTTGATCTGCCCATTCTCCAGGAAAACCTTCAGCACGTTGGGAATGAGGAGGAGAGCTTCTTTCTTCAACATGTCCTGCCACATGGGGCCAGCAACAGGGGAGGCGAGGAGGACACAGAAAGACAGAGGGAGGGTGGGGAGAGAGAATGAGTGTCAGTGATGGAGCGGTTACGGCATGCTCTGCTTCCCTGGGCTGATGTGCTAAGAGGCACATTTCCCTTGAAAATCCGGCGTCTCTGCTGAGCCATCGAGAAGCGCAGAACTGAGCAATTCAGAGCTGCCTGACAGATTCACCTCCCCAGCTCCCAGCAGCTGCAGCGGGAATGGAGCATCCCACTCTGTCCAGCATGTCCCAGAGCCGTGCCTGGCAGCCTGTCCCGCTCCACAGCTGGTGTCCCAGAGGGGAAGCAATGGCTGGGGTGGCTCAGAGCTGATCCCCCTTTCCTGACCCATAACCCAAGCCCAGTCTACCTCAACCTTGCACATGCCCTGTGCAGGAAGTTGGGTGAAGGCTGATTTTATTTAGTGAGAAGCGTTTCGATCAGATAATTATTTAAGTGATTTTTGCTTAAAAACAGAATTTGCTAGAAGCGCTTTATAAGTTTTTTTTCAGTTTTGTTTTTGGGGTTTTTTTTGTATGCTTCTTAATAAAATCTTTCTGCAATTAAGAGATAATGGTACTAGGCTGGAGCACTACTTGCAACATGACAGCTTCCATTGCCACGCAGCAGTGCCCTGGTCACCCTGCCCCATGCATGGGCACTCCTGCAAAGCCTTTGGCACTGCATTGGAAGTCACAGACCTTCCTTAAGGCAGGCACTGGCAGCACTGCCCAGATGTGACCCTTGGGTACCCAGGGGGACTCAGGTGGGACCAGATTTCCAAGGACAGTTTCTGGGGCTCCATCCAGATGGAGGGACAAGGGAGGACTGCAGCATGTCCCGCCACCACTGACCCAATGCCTTGAGTGTACCCAAGGGTATCTGCCCTGCAGCATTCCCCAGGCCAGATGGCTGCTCTGATCCATGGAGCCCAAATCAGGGCAGAGGAGCCCTGCAGCCCCAGCCACCTTGCACCTCATCACCCTGGGGATGTGTCAAGGGGGTGAATCAAAGAGTAAAGCAAGGCAGGACTTACTGGGTCCGTCTCACCAACTGTCACCTGCTCCGAAAATCGGACCTTCGCTGGGTTGGACCTTAGCTTCGCCTTCTTGGCTGCGCTGATGAAAGCAGATTTGGGAGACTGGAAAGAGAGCATTGGGTAAATCACCTGCCTGCCCTTGGAGCCGTGGTGCAGGGAAAACCAGACACAAGGCCCAGAGAAAGCCTCTGCAGCCAGCATGATGATGGGGAGTGGGCAGTGAACCATGAAATGGGGGTTGGAAAGCAAGACCCCTTTGCTGTGGTTATACAGTGCTGCAGGCAGGGTCAGAATGATGCGCAGCAGCAGGCCCTGAAGTCCAGCACCCTCAGTGTGATGGCGGAGGCTGCACCCCCAGCGGGCACATGTGCCTGGCACCCCCTGTGCAGGCTGAGCTCCGGCAGACATGAGCCAGGGCTTGCTGAGAGGCACCAGCACTGGTTCAGATGGGAGAGACGAGCCCCTCAGGTATGGGTCTGCAGCTGCGGGGAGGAGCTGGGTGGCTGGGAGATGGGAGATGGCAGGACCCCAGGCAGCCCTGTGGGACATTCTGGTGGCAGTGCTGGGCTTTGGGGAGCCTCTGCCTGCACACACTCTGGCATAGAGGTGGTCATGCTGCAGAGCTGTGTGCGTGCCTGAGGGTGCTGGCATCAGCCGAGCAGCCTGTCCTGGCTGGTGGCCATCCAGGGCCAGGATTAAAAAGCCTTTTTTGGAGCCCGGCACATACCCTGCTCCTGACAGAGCAGCAACTGAGCGGTGGCATATACTTCCTGGAGAGGAGAGGAGCACAGGGGAGCTTTCACACTTATCTCCTTCACTGATATCAAAGGGCTCAGTAAAGCAGAAATGACGCCCTGCCACCACTGCTGCCGGCATGACAGTTCAATCTGCTCCAGTGCCACAGGCACCAAGCCCCAGGGCACCATCACCACCCGGTGCCAGCACCACCACCAGCCGCACTGCTCGGGGCCTGCAGCCTGGCACTCCCATCTCCCCAGGGACTCCCTGTCTGAGCCTGCCAGGAATGACAACAGCACGTCCCTCCCTGCTGCCTCTGGCATGACGGGTCACTTCATAAGACACGCCTGATGCCTTCAGTAAACCATATGGGTTTGGGGATATTCTTCTTCCCTCCTTCCTGAGAGGAGGTAGTGACGAGGACAGGGAGATGGCCACGTGCCCGCACTGACCCTGCGGGGCTGTGGCAGCTCTAGACCTGACAGCTTGGAAGAGACTTGTTCTGGTGGGACACCAGTCCAACACCTCAGTTAAGCTGCCTGAGCGGTCCCCAGGGCCTCCAGGGACCCCACCTCAGTCTCCCAAAGGGCTCTTAATGCCCTCCTGGCTTGCCCGGGGCTGGCCATGGCCCTGCCGGTCTCACCTGGTGGGTGTGCAGGACTGTGAGGATGATGAAGTCCTTGGCCTTCCTGTGACAGAAAGGAGAAATGAAGGGGGATGGGACCTCATGGTGGTGGACCTCAACACACGCATTTGGCTATTGAGAGAGTACATCCCACCCTCCCCAGCCCGATGGTGGCTGGGACCTCTGTGGGCTCCTTGGGGTGCTTGGTAAGATGGCTGTGGGTGCTCTCCCAGTGCTGCCCTCCCCTTGGCCAGCTGGGAATGGGTATGGCACTTGCTCCAAGGCACTCCCCCTGCTCAGGGTGAACCTTCCCCAAGCCAGCAGTGACCACCGGTGACAGTGGAGCCTGAGGGTGTGGACTGACACCCCCAGGCTTCAGTTGGGGCACAGAATCCCAGCATGAGCCCCCTCCCTGGCGGCGATGAGGGACGAGTGTTATCCTCACCTGACGAGCTCGATGAATCTCTCTCTTGGGGCTTCACTCACATCCTCATCATTGATGGCCAAGATCTGGTCTCCTGGCAGGAGTTTATCCTCAGAGGGGCCGCCTGTCGGGAGAGAGGGTCAGGGCCAGCCCAGGCATCCCGGGGCTGCAGGGTGCGGGGGAAGCAGGAGGGTCCCAAGCATGCCCAAAGAGTTTGGCCGTGTATGTGGCTGTGGAGGGCAACTTGCAGACCCATCAGAGGGGGCAGGAGAGGACAGGAGCCCAGGGAGGGGTCCCACCAGAGGAAGGTGCCACTGTGCTTCCTTGCACCCTGCGGCCATGTCCAGGGACCCCCCCCACTGCACACCCTACCTGCTGCCACCGAGCGTACCACCACCGGCCTCTCGCTGCCGGCCACGAAGCCGAATCCGTAGCGGGGGTGGCGCTGGACCGTCACCTGTCGGAGCGTGTCCGAAGGCAGCTGCCCACATTCCATATCATCGCCACCACGCTCCTCCGGCATCACATGGCTGCGCTGCAGAGCGGAGGGGCAGGCTGCAATGCACCCCGTCACGGCAGCCCTCCCCACTTGCCCCAAGCCATCTGTGACTTGGAGGGCACTCCACCTGCCTCCTGCATCACTGCTGGCACTGTGGGTCCCAGCAGCTTGCCAGGACATCCACAGACCCTGTCCTCCCTTGCAGAGTGGTGCTGCTCAGTGCCTGTCCTTGCCATAGCACCAGCAGCTTGGGCTGGGGAACATTTGTGGAGATATTCCCAAGGGTAAATCATGCCATCCCTTCCCAGCATCTCACTGTCCCGTCTCTGTCCCATCATCTCAGTTCATTAGATGGGAGACGTGCGTGGGACAAACTCCTGGTGGTGTGACTCTGGCCGTTACCTGAGCGATGCCACTGCCACAAGGTTCAGAGGAAACGGCAGCCCTGGCGTGGCTGGAGTGCAATCTCTCTGCCTGTTCTGCAGAGGTTTAAGAGCAAACTCAAGGGGTGGCTTTTTCACACTGTGTAACACGGCTGCACAATATCAGAGATAAGTGGAAACAAGTTTAGCAAGCCTAAAAACTGGGATTAAGGCAAGGCCTAGCCATGGCTCCTGGCACTATGACCGAGTCTCTGTCATCAGCCTTGGGACTCCTCGAAGCACTGACAGCCAGAAGCTGGGAAGACCCAGCCCAGGGCAAAGTCACGCCAACCCTGCCCTTGGCATCCCAGAGCAACACCAGCCATGGCTCCAGACCACTCGGCAGGACTGCAAGCCTGCTGTTGGGGAGCATTCCCAGCACCATTGGGATAGCAGCAGAGCGCAGCACAGGCAGATGGCAATATGCACAGCCACGACCAGAAAAACAAAGTGATGAACGCACCATTGTTTCTGTACTGCTCATTGCTTGTTCCTGTCCAGACTATTTAGCCTGCTTAAAAAAGATTCTTCCTGGCCTCTTGGCAACACATCAATTGTTCTGTCTCTTATCAGTTTAGGATTTGACACATCATCCATCTAATGCAATCTGTCTGCATTTCCGACAACCCTCGCCCACTCCCAGCGCCGCATGTTGGCACCTGCTGCAGAGTGAAGGGAGATGGCACGCGGGGCCGAAAGAGGACGGGAGCTTCTTGCAGCTCCATGCCAGCACACGCACAGCTTTGTGCTTGAGCACATTGCTGCCAGGAAAGACAGCCCTGTTCCAGCCCTGATCCCTAGGTAACCTGTCCTGACATCCTTTAAGGGAGCAGGGTCTGGCCCTGTCCCTGCTGCCTTGTCTCTCATGGGAGCCAGGAGGGCTCTGAGCACTGGGTGCCTCCACCCAGTGTCAGGGATACAGCGCTGGCTGCGGATGAGCTGTGCTCTGTGGTGATGGGATGCCACCACTGCTGGGTCCACTCTGACCCATCCCTGGTGCCCAGCTGGACGGGTACCCATGGCTTTCCCCTCCCTCATGCAGCAGGACATGGCTGGAGAAGCAAACCAGCGAGACCCCAGGAAGGGAACTGCTGAGGAGCAGAAGGGTGCGGGCATCTCTCAGGGCAGGGGTGGGTCCCACAGCCGTCAGCGGTCCCCGTGGGGGTGCAGCACCCGCAGGCACAGGGTGCAGGGCCAGCTCCATCGCCAGGAGAGTGCAGCTGCGGAGAAGCGCAGGCAGGACTGTCTCCCCTGGGACTGGCTACGTGCCGCCTCATTAGCAGCTCTGCTACTCCCATGAGCATTTAAAAGAACAACAGCAACAACAACCACAACAAAAATATCACACAATTCAACCAATTTTCTCAAATGAACGTTATCCAAAGCCATTGTCTGTGGCTGAAAAGGGGACTGAACACAGCGCTGTGTTTCCACATGCCTGGCATGGCTGGGGAGAACACCTGCTGTTTGCAGAGATGGAGCTGTCTGCCAAGAGACAGCAGAGCCCTCGAGCTGCTGGCTTCCCAGGGGAGACCTCCCTTTTGTCCCCCACAAACTGCCCACAGCAACTCCAGCCCCCACATCCAACAAGCCCCCTGCAGCATATGAACTTGACGATGAACTGCAGGGCTGAAAGCACTCAGATGCTTCAGAGATGTGGCTGAGCTCAGTGCAATTGCTCTGGAAAAACCAAGGCAGGGTTTCGCTCATGAAGACACAGCCAAGTGGATGACAAGTCCTGGACTATAGCTGCCCAGTTAAAGCTGTTGTGTCCCCAGATCTGTCCTTTTGTGTGCAGTTTGAGAGTGCGTCTCATCCCTGCTCCTCCCCACAGAGCCCAGGAGCCCTCGGCTGAGCCATGACCCTCCAATGACTGCCCAGGAGCAGCAGCCTCTCAGGCAGCTAAATTACCATCAGAAAAGGTTAGCAGGAAAATCTTTGCAGCTTAAACAGACAGAAGGAAAAGAAAGCACACCTCATTTCAGCCACAACCAGTCTGCCGTCCAGCATTAAAGGGAAGAGAGGAATAAAGAGCTGGATACTGACAATAAAACTCCTTTACCAGGCTCTTAAGCTGCTCCTCTCCTGATAGGACTTTGATGATGCAGAAGCATTACCAGGAAATTAAATAAAAGAGGACCAGTGTCCTTGTAAGCAGGACTTATCCACTCCCAGAGCAGCAGTAATATGCTCAGCAGCAGATACAACATGCCTTCTCCGGGATGCTGCTCTGAACATTCTTCCTGCGGCAGCTCTCCCGTGCTGGGCTTGGGGCAAAACATGTACTCACCCTGGACCAGAGCAAGAGGTCAGAGAAAACCAGCAGCAGCAGCAGTGGGTAGCGCTCTCCCTACCACTGGTAATTACAGGTTGGCTGCACCCTAGGACTGCAGGAGCCATTGCTTCCCTGAAGCCTGTTTTTTGTGTTTCTTCTAATTCCCGGGCAGAGAAGTGTGCTGCGCTGCAAACCTCTTGGCATTGCTCTCACAGCAGGGAGCGGGGGCTATAAAACAGCCCCTGGAGCTCAGCAGCTCTGCCCTGTCAGCAGCACCCAAACCCATCCCCATCCTGGGCTCAGCAGCTGATGATCCAGGACATGCTGCTTGGGAAACACCCGCTGCCCCCCTCAGTGGGCTCAGACCAGAGCTGACCCCGTCCCACCACAGGGAGCAGATGGCTGTTCATGTCCCTGTCCTCACTCTGCCTATGCCCCTGCCTGTCTGCTGCCCACTCCCAGCTCAAGAGGCTGCGCCATGTCCCTTCACATCCCCGGGGACCACTGTGGTACAAGGCCACCGAGACACAAGGTCAATGGAAAACAGCCCAGGACAAGGTAAAAGGACTTGCCAGGAGAAACCCCACTGTGCCCATCAGTGGCAGGAGCCCACCATGGACATGCCGCTGTGGGAGGATGTCTGCTCCTCACCTGGCTCTTCACCTGGCTCTTCACGGTGTCTCAACCGACACGGCATGAAGACATCCCCTCTCCTGGGGCTTGGACACTTATCTCCTGTGCTCACAGCTCACACACTGATCCAGTCATGCTCTGCTGCCCAAGGTAAGAGAGACATCAGCTCCATCTGGTCACTCCCCACTGCGATACACCACCAAGGGATATGCCTTCAGCTTCCTGAGCACCTTCAGACCTCTGTGCAAGGCTGAAGCCAGAGCTCTCATTCCTCCCGAGACAGATAAAGGCAGAGCAAGAGTTAGTCCAAAAGCTGATGTGTATATTTTTAATTTCCTACTACAACAAATCTCTGCTCCCTCTGAGAACTGGTTTTCTCCCTTTGGTTTTAGTTCTGACAGACCATCTCTGCTAGCCGGAAAAGCCACCAGAACAAACCAGTACCACCTGCCTGGGAGGAGCAATGGTCTCACTCTACTCAGGACACTCGCACCATTTCCAACTGCTGTTAAACAGGATGGCACCAGGTGGAAACACTTTCTGCAGCTGATGAAGGGCTTACGGCTGAGCTCCAACATGGGGTGTGGGTACAGAAAGGTCTCGAGCCTTTTGTGGAGGGGCACTTTGCGCAGACGGCGCTGCAAGAAGTGGGTGCCAGCTCTCCTCCCCCTTCCTCTGCTGCCATGAACACTCTGAGAACAAACAGAGCCTGTGGATTCCTGTCTCTCCTGCTGCAAAACTGTGCCCGGCTCCTCCATCTGCTGGGCTGCAGTTGGTGAACCGCTTGTGAGGCATGTGGGATCCTGAGCACGTGTGGCAGTGGCAGGAAATGCTGGGGAATGGGCCAAGAAGTGTTTTTATGGGGAACATATGGCAGCTCCAGCCTCACACGCTGGTCTCCATCTCAGATGGAGCCCACAGGGCTGCCAGGGCCTGTGGGCACCAACGACGGGGTCAACAGCAGACCGGGCAGAGCTGGCAGCACAGGATCCACCATGACATGCATCTCTGCTACGTCAGCCCTGCACCTCTGCACCCAGCAAGCATCTGGTCACCTTGGAAGATGCCATTTAGGCCATGTTAACTTCAGATGTCCCCAGCAAAGGCAAGCAGATGCTGTACTTCCAGACCACCGCAAAGCTTCTCAGACATGCAATGCACACAGAGGCGGCGTTTGATGGCCGGTAATGGCAGCAGTTAGTGGCTGGCTGAAGCGAAGAGGGCTGGACCGAGGGGTGCCAGCCTCGCCGAGACCGACATTAAAGGCAGCAGAATGACTCAGGCCTTCATGGCTGAAGCCCTTCATGGACCCAGCCTGGAGAACTGCAGCCCGAGTACAGCTCTGCCACATGGCCCAGGACTTTGCCCTCTCTGCTCCAGCTCAGATTTGCTGTCAATATTAGGAAGCAATTTAAAATCAGCAGTGCTCTTCAAAAGGGTTAGCAAGGGTTAGCTTTACTGTTGCTGCTGGGTCTGTCCTGAGCTGGCAGGTACGCCAGGTACGCTGCTGGTACAGAGGTCAGGTGCCAGATGGCAACCGTTTGAGGGCAAAAATACTCCAGGCTTTCAGTGCAGGAACAAGCAGACAGTCACCCAGTACAGCCAGTGCTGAGCTGCTGGAGAAGCCAGTGAGTGGCCAAAGACAGCCGTAAATAATGAAGCAGCAGCCGCAGCTTGGCTCTGGGACCAGCTGCAGCTCTCTGCTGCTCAGCCTGCAGCTTTTTAAATGGTCCTGGCATAAACATGGGCAGAGGGGCAGTGAGGGATGGGGGCCAGGTGGAAATCCCAGGATCTGTGATACCCTGGGGGTGGCAGAGAAGGATGGAGAGGGGCTCAGCGCCCCCCAGCAGGGAGTAGGACCAGCCTTACCTTCACTCAGAGCTGCATCTTGCAGGGTGAGAGGGGCCATTCCCAAAGTAATGCTGCTTATGAACAGAAAATACAGTGTGGCTAACAAAGACCCTGCACCCCAACCTCCAGACACACTAAGGTCAACAGAAGAAACAGCTTCTGCCGAAGGAGAGACTGTCCTGAAACAAGACCTGTGAGAAAGAGCCAGAAGCACCACTGAGAATCTGAAGCCCAGCCTGGATTGCACCTTCCACAGACAAACACATCGACTTCCCCATCTAAGACTTGAGCCCTGCAGCTTGGAAAGGAGACGAGGAAGAGGGACCATGATGGGGCCCCTAAAACCAGCCTGACATGGGGCAGGGAGCCAGCACCACATGAGAACTGGAGGATACCTGTGGAAGAAAATTTAACACATGGAAAAGGCAGAACTTTGCCACCCAAGAGCCAATTAATCCCTGAAGATTGCTGCCACAGGATGCTGGGGAGGATATAAATTCAACTGGGTTTGAAAAGCGATTTCCAGCTACTAAAGCCAGAGGCCTCCAAAATTCCCATGCTATAGTTTCCCAAAACCTGGGACAATTTACATCAAAAAGAGTCTGATCGGGATGAGCCCTCTCCCTCAATATGCAGCGAGAGGGAGGACCTGAGCCCACCTCTCTGGCACACCAATGGGGCACGTACCCCCCTGCACGGTCAGGCCACTGTGGCATGGGTTCCCTGAGGCATGCGTGAGCGTGGCAGAAAGGGGACCCTGCTTGCACGTGCCTGAGTGTGCTGCTGGGTGCCTTCAGGAGGCAGCAGGGCTCCAGGGCATGCGCTCAGCAGCGGCACCATGGGGCATCAGGTACCTGCAGGAGCGAAGGATGCTGAGCTCGAGATGACAAAGACGTCCAGGGTGTCCACACGCACAGCCTGACCATGCCTGCACAAACTGGGGACAGGCTGGGGTGCTGTGCAACCTGTCTGAATGCCTCCCAAAGACAGCAGGTTGCCTCATTTGTGTGGGTTTTCACGCTTTTACAGATACTGTTCTCCTATAAATACGAATTGTTTTTACCTGGGGGGTTCCCTCCATTTTCTCCTCCAATTTTCCCTATGATTTTTGGCTGTTTAAGGGATTTTCGTTCTCCCCAGGTGGAGAAGCACCTTGCTGAGAAGACGATCAAAGCAAAATCCTTTAGCACCAGGGTCAGGCCCAGAAGGCTTGCTTGTCCTCCTGCCTCACCCAGCAGCAGGTAGGGGAGCTGCTACCCCGGGGCTGCCAGCAAAACTGAGCTGAGCTGGAGAGCCTGGGCCGGAGGCAGGGCTTCCCTCACAGGGCTCCAACAAATCTGCCTGCAATGAGAGAAGGATGGCAAGAGGAAGACACATCTCCTTTCCAGTGCCATGGGACAATTTTTTTAGGGTATATTTCTTTCCCTTTGGGGATGCCCAAGCAGCTGGGCAGTAATGTAGGGCCTGGGAGAAACTGGTTTCCAGCCCCTCCTCTACTACCATCTGCCACGGTGACCACAGGCACGTTACCTTGGTCCTCTCCTCTGCCATGCTCCGGGTGTCAGTGGGCAGGGCTGGGGAAGACGTTACAGACTCGGAGGGATTTTTACCTCTGTGAGGACTATAGGAATACAGTAAACAGACAGTCAACACTGGGCTAAAATGAGATGAACACATAAAAGGATTAATCAGAGATAAGGAGTGATGGAATAAAATTTGCAGCACTTTTCTCCCTTATTTGCATGACACTTCAGCTGTGTGATGGGGGCTTGGAGTGAAACCAATTCCCCACCACAGCCTGGCTGCTCTCTGCCGCTCACTTACTGCTGCCACTTGAACCACTCAGCTCCTGCATTCCCGATTTCAACCTGGGAGACCTTTGTGTTGTATTAACTTTACGTTCTGGCAGTACTGGAGACAAACACTTTCGGCTCTGTGGGGAGGAGGGTGCTTACACCAGGCCATGGTGCCAGCCCCAGGAGCTCTTGCCCCTCTCAGGCTGGCACGGGCAGCTTGAACCCAAACCAAGCCTTTCCTGCAAGAGACCCCAAATGCACACAGCGTGTCCCCAGAACCTCACGCTCCTCTGGGACAGCTTCTGGCTGCTGCACAGCACAGCAGCTCCTCTCTGGCAGCGAGGCATCAGGGGCACAGCTCCCGCCATGCCTGCCTGGGCACCAGGTGAGGGACCCTGTACCTGCCTGCCTTGCTTCGAAGGATTTGCAGAAGAGCTCAATTGCTGCATACAAAGAAGGGAGTTAAATGAAGAGGGGACAGTTATGGATCCTTTACATCCCATTAGCAAGAGGGCACAGTCTGCATCCCCTCCCAGGCAGCAGTGAGGAAGATTCAGGGAGGCTGTCAGCCCCTCTCTCCCAGCGCCTCATAAAGAGGCTTGAAAATCTAATCAAGCACTTTTCTTTGGGCCTTCATGAATCCCAGGACTTTCACTCTGGATTTACAGAGAGCAATTTCCTCAGCTGATGACTTGCTGGAGGTTTTTGGGACTGCTATCTCCACCCAGCACAGCACAGAGCAGAGCAGGGAAGGGGCCTGGGGGAAGGGATGCCAACAGAAGAGGCAAGACTGCAGAAGTTACAGCAACATACAGCAACAATCCAGACAGCTGCCTGACAGCCCCCGGGTGCAGAGGGAGCATGAGTCAAACCTAGTGAACTCACCCAGCACCTTTCAGTGTGGTCCAGCAACTCACAGCTCAACCCTGCCAGCTCCTCCAGGGTGAGAGCTCACCTTAACGTAGAGGTGGCAAACCCTGGAGCATTTCTGGCAGCACAGCATTGGCGAGAAGGTGCCCCAAGTCATAACAGAGCTGGCCCATGAGCTTGCCTGCATAGCAGCAGGGACTGTCCCACCAAGTCCCCAGTACTGTCACTAGCCTTGACCAGAGCTACACAGGAACCTGCTTATGGAAGGTGACAAACACAGCATGACTGGGTCCCCCTCCACCCCTGCCTTTTCTGGGAGCCCTTTCCATGCTCCGAGGCTCAGTAAAGCCCTTGAGCTGATGCCAGATAAAGGCAAAACCATTAAAAAAAGAAAAAAAGCAAAGGAGCAGGGGGAGCCTTTGAGCATGATGCTTTCAGCCTGGGGCTGCGAGCATTTCTAGCAGAGAGGCTTAATTTATACTTCTTTATAATCTCTTTATAACCTGCTCCGAGCTCTGCTGCCTGTGCCAGCGTGCACCCCGGGGGTGCAGGGTGAGGAGGGGACTTTGCAAGCTGCAGCGAGCGGGCTTGTGAGTGCAGCACACTTCCCAGGTAGCCAGGCCTACACTTAGAGGCACATCTGCCCAAGCGTACTCTGTTTTCTACACGTGCGTGTACAAATGTTGCACCAAACCAGCAGCCTTGGGAGACAGTGTCTCTCTGTTTGTCAACAGGAGGCTCACCAGCCACATGCTTCCTCGCCCACAAGTTACCTGAAGCTGCTCGCCTGGGAAAATGGCACAGGAACAGGGATGCGAAGCTGCTCCTGCAGCGGCACAACCTGACACATGTGCCCCAGGGTCCTCGTGGGATGCAGGCACCTGAGGTCCTCATGAAATGCATGCATGTATGGTCTCCAGTGGGATGCCAGCACCTGGCGTCCTTGCAGGATGCCGGCATGCACGGTCTCCCATGGGATGTGCACACATATGAGCACACATGGGACACAAGCACCTGGGGCCCCTGTGGGATGCATGCACACATGGTCCCCTGTGGGACACAGGCAGGGGTGCTGGGAACGCCCAGGGGACCTCCCGTCTACCAGGCCAAATGCCACGCATTTGTGCCCATGGCACAAATCCCTGCTGGTCACCCACCAGGCCGCCTGCCCACTGGCACACAGCCCCAGCGCTCTGCCAGGGCTCCCAGGCAGCACCCAAGGTTGCATTCATTCGGCTGTGGCAGAACGAGTGCTGATGCCAGTGCAGCCTTTTGATTCCTGGCATACCAGATGGGACCAAATTACCAGCAAGAGTGAAATGCTCATTACACACGTGCTGTATTGGTGCCCCTGCTACCAGCGGCTGGGCTCTGCCCGTGCCAGCAGGCGCTGCTCTGCAGGGCCATCGCCCTCCGCACGCACCACGGCATTTGGAAAGCATCAGTAATGCAGAGAAACACCCCGGCAGGTTTCTAAACCAGACTAAATTATTTATAAATTATCGATGTCATGAGTTTGCCTCCCCTGTCAGATGAGGGGGGGCGCGACAGCTCAGGCTGCTGCTGGCAGGCGAGCAGCAGCCACCTCAAGCAGAGCAGGCATGCCGGCCACGTCCCATGCACAGCTCCCGATGGAGATGCCGGTGTGGCTGCTGCTGAAGGCACAATAATGCCGGCAGGCTTCTATGCACCAAGCTTCACAGTAGCAGACCTCAGCACTCCTGCTGCATAAGATCTGATGATTTTCTGAGTTTCTGCTGTAGTAATTAGCTTGATCAGCCCATGCAAATCAGTTTCTATTTGAAACCAGCCTTATTTAATGGGATCCGCTCAGTATTTGCCCCCTGAAGTTTTCACACAGATCAGCCTTCCACATTTCAGGTGTGAAAGGCAACTAGTGCAGGGAATGGTCTCACCTGCCCTGGCATGGGACCCAGCTTGGCACTCGCTGGCAATTTCTCGGCTTCATTTCTCACATGCAGGTTGACGTCATTTCCAGAAACAAAGGGGCTTAGGCTCTGAAAACCCATCTCCTCTGGCAACGGATTATGTCGTTAGATTCTTTCAGTCATTTAGAGGAGTGTTTGGATAACCAAATTTACACAATTTAGCCCTTGGTGTCAGCAGGTTCAGAAGGAGAGCCCCTCTGCTGAGGCCTATTTTGAATATGCAAATCAACCGCACACAAGGAGATTAATTTTGTAAAGCACAAGCTGAAAAAGCAATGCCAGTTCTCATCCATTTCTGGCTGACATTTTATTTAATAGGCTATTCATTTGCCCCGGCATCCTCAGCAGCAATAACAGCCGCCTCTTCAACCTCCCATAACTCACCGAGAGCACCTTTCCCGGGAGCCAAACCAGGGGTCCTGGTGCCTCAGTGGGCTTTAACCCTCCTGATCCCCCTGAGAGCATGCTTGTTCTCTGCCTGGCAGTTAATGAGCCCTCGGGGCAGGGGTTCCCCTGATAGCTGTGTCCTGGAGGAGGCTGATCACATTAGCAGTGGCAAAGGCATTATGACAGCAACCTGCCCTGAGCTGTTCAATGCCGCATCCCCAACACTGGCTCCAGAAGCCCTTGGATAGTGCTATGTCTTCCCACACTGACTGGTATCTCCAAATGGACAGATAATCCCCAAACCTCATCCCTCAGGCCTGATGCTTCCAGGGATGCAGAAGCCTGAACCCTCTTCAAACTGTTGGGACAGAGGCCCCCTGAACTCCTTAGAGAGCCTGGGCTGGAGCCCAAGCCAACCCATGCAGACTGAGTCTGTGCTGCACAGACCTTCCACAGCTCCATGGACCCTGGACTAGGTGTTTTGGCATTCTGCACCCCGAGATGTGCACAACAAGCCCATCAGCGAGTCAAACCCCTGGGAACACACAGAGATCTGCTCCAAGCCCCCGCCCAGGGCCCAGGACCCCTCTTGCTGTCTGTCCCATTTGGGTTTGTCTCATTCCCTCCTACCTCTTTTCTGTTTGTCCTCCAGAGCCCTTCCCAGCTATCTTCAGAGGCTTTAGCTCACCATCCATGAGGCTGAACTCAGCATCTCAGCCCCAGCTGGGGCACGTACAGAGAGCAGGTCTTGCAGGCTGTGCTCCTGGCACTCCCAGACCAGGCTTGTGCAGGGCAGATGCTAAGCCTAAATGAGCTTTGCCGAGAGGAAAAACCTCTCTGGCAGAAGGGAAGGGGGATGTCTGGCAGGGTGTCTCAGCTCTGCAGAGAAGGGGACAGGGCTGCGGGGAGGGAGCTGGGCAGCAGGGCAAGGAGCTGCCTCTGGGAAGGGAGCACGTGCTTGAAGCAGCCAGCTGCCCTGGGAGACCACAATGGGCACTGCTCTCCCCACCAACTGCAATGCTCTCCTCTTTTTTTTTCCCCTCTCCTTTTCTCCAATTTATCTTTTTGACATGTTCAATGATGCTCCTGCAGACTGAAAACAATAGAGACAGACTTTCAGCCAAGGCAATTTCGGAGCTGAATCAAAGCTAAAATAACCTAGGCACAGAGCAGCTGAGCAAAGACAACCTGGTGAGGGGGGACAGAGCAGCACGGGTGCCCTGTCCTCCTCTGCAACTCTGACCACCTGGCTGGTCAGCACGGGTGACAGCGAGGCCCACCCAGCAGCTCAGGGTGTCTCGATCTCCCCTGCTCACCTACCATGTCCTTCTGGCCCTGGTAGCATCATTTCCCCCCTCCCATGGATGCAAGCCCCCACCTCAGTGCAAAGGCGGCCCTCGCAGCTGCAGCT
Organism: Scopus umbretta; assembly: GCA_013400535.1. Classification (NCBI taxonomy): domain Eukaryota; kingdom Metazoa; phylum Chordata; class Aves; order Pelecaniformes; family Scopidae; genus Scopus; species Scopus umbretta. The sequence continues at coordinate 50,463 of VZTL01017013.1, forward strand.
GAGTAAGTAGTACCTGCTTGCCTGGCACGCTGGCTCTGTGCCCTGCATAGCAAGAACCAGCTTTTGCTTTCTTGACCTTACAGCCCTACAGAGCAACCCAAATCTTCCAGGCAGAGAAACATCCCCTACAGATGCTACTCTGCTGCTCCATGAAGGAGCTGGGAGGGATGGATGGATGGACAGACAGACAGGTAGGGAGAGGTGGATGTTGAGCTGATTTCTGCTGAGCGAATATCGTATCTGGACTCCTAACAAGGAACAAGATACAATCCTCGGCATGACTCAGCCTGGAAACACATGCTGCTTCCCAGCCCCACCGCCAGGACTGGCGCGCCCCCATCGCTCAGCCACCATCCCACGAGGAGGCAGCCCACGCCTGCTGCCCCAGCACCCACCCCAAATACATTTCTTGGCCAGGACAGGTAAAGCCAGGCAGCTCCTGAGACATGGACGGGCTGTACATGCTGAAAGGCAGCCAGGCAAAATGGGGGTTGATGCTCTGCAGGATGAGCTGTGCGTGGCTGACACGTTGCTCGGTCTCTCGCAGACCTCCTGAAAGCAGCTGTCAGAGCCTGTCTTGTTCCAGCTCCCTGCCTTTTACACACCGGTAATTCTGCTTCACTGTGCATGTTCCCAGTTTGTTTCTCTCTGAGAGTGAAAGTGTTTGAGCACCAGGAGCCTCACTGCTCTTGGGAAGCATCAAGAGCACTTGGTGGAGCAAAGAAATGGAAGGCACGGGACCACACACAACCCTCAGGCTGGTCCATGATGGCACCCATGCCCCAGAGCTCCTGTCAGGGAGACAGTGGATGTCCTGCCAGGGGGACAGGATGCTGCAAACATCCTGGGTCAAGTTCAGGGGGCTGGGGAAGGCAGCAATATGTCCTGTGCCTGTATTTTACATGTGAAACTCCACATCCAGCTCCAGGGTTAGGTGTAGAGCTTCTCCCGGTGAGCCCCATGTGAGCATCTCTACCCCCTTCCTTCCTAAAGCGGTTCCCTGAGCCTGGCAGGGGTCAGTGGTTACCCCAGCCCCAAGGAGCTGATGCCATCCCCACCCGCTCCTCAGCCAGGGCAGCCATGGCTCACCCAAATGGGTGCAAAACCCCACACTGGGGCTGGGTGGGAGTGAGCCCTGGAACAAGGCACGGCAATGCTCAGCCCCTGCCAGAGCCCTGAATTTCCTAAGGGAGGTGCTTGACATCACCTCCTGAGAGCAGGGGGATGTTGGACCCCCTCCTCCCCACCCTCCTCCCAGCCAGCTCCGTCTTTCTGGAGGATACAGCCCAGTGCTGATTAAGGCAGGGCTGAGCACCTTCCTGAGGACATGCAAATAAAACCACAGACCTTCTCAGTCCTTAAACACCGGGGGAAACAGTTACCCACGCTGCCTGTTTATGATAAACGCCATAGTGTGGAAGCCAAAGAGTGACAGCTCTGAAGATAGCATGACAGCTCTGGCTGTCCCGGGAGGACCTGTCAAACTGTCACACAGCATTAGCGGCAACACATTACCACAGAGTGCCCTGCAACGTGCACCGCCATGGGGCTGTGGCACTCCTGCTATGCCACAGCACTCAGAGGTCCCAGCATGTGGGAGCACTGCCTCCCCTCCATTACCTCCTTGGGCAGCCCACTAGCCAAGGGGCACTGGCCACCTCTTTTGTCACCACTTTTGTTTTGCCCCTTGCATCTCTTCTCCTGCAGCAGAACGCCCACAGTCTGCTGCCTGTGGGCTTTGCAAACCATGATGGACCGATGGGATCAGGCTCAACCAACCACTTGGCTGCCACTTGAGCACCTGGAGCTGCAGCTAGCATAGGCGGCAGGGGGCTGGGGCTGTGGGTAGGACAGGGAGAGTGATGGAGGTCCTGTGTGACAGACCCGGGCCACCTCATACCCACACTGTAACAGCCCTCCAGAAACACGTCCCCAGTGAGGAAGCTGGTGGTGGCATGGAAAGCTTAGGATGGGGCAAAACGCCTCCCCACGCCAGGCCAGTGGGGCTGGCTGAGGTCCCTGGGATGCAGCCCCACTCCCCATCCCCATCCCCATCCTCTCCCTTGCCACATGCTATCTGCCCCTGTCTGTGCCCCGAGCTGCTGCAGTGTGAAGTAAGTAGATCTGCTTACAGCACTGCTACTTTGCTTTTACTAAGGGGGATTGAAACAAACCCATTTTGAGGCAGGTCAAACCTGCTGCTGGGCAGTGGCCGAGCCTTGGAGGAGAGGCTGCATAGCCTGGCATGGCAGCAGTGGCTCCCTAAACACCATGCCCATTCACACCGGACACATTAGCATCCAGAGAGCATTGCAGAGCTAGGATCTAGGCTGCTCCTCATCTGCAAGCAAAACCACTGCCCGTGGTCTCCACAGCTGTCACCTTGGCACTTTTAGTGAATGACAATTTGTAGCCGCTGGCGGGAACACATCAGATGACTTTGTCTGTCCTGAGTCACAAGAAGCGGGAGGAAGAGCTGAAGCTTGGCCTTGTGAGCTCACCGCCCCTTCCTCTGCCTGCTCCGATCGACGCTTTGCGGCAGTGACTGGCTATGGGCAGCTGTGATGCCAGGGTTAAGCATCACTGGCTGTCTGAGCACCAGCTGGGCCATGGCTAACACAAGGGGCAGCTGCAGTCCCATGAGGCCAGGCCAAGAATGCCTCTCCCTGACACTCCTAGTTTGGCTGGGAGCATCAAAATCACCTCCCAGAGACGTGGACAAGGAGCCACCAGCCCTGCTGCCTCCTTGGTGAGCTCCGGGCGCAGCTTCTCCCATTTCCTACTTCACTGTCCAGATTAAAATCCTTCTGCTAGCCTATCAAAAAGGTAATCAAAATGATAACAACAGCAATCAAACACTCTCAACAGATGAGCCAGTTGGTCCTTAATATCTCCTGGCTGCCAGCAGCTCATTGTCATGGGGAGATGGGAGCTGCAAGCTCTGTCCTGGGGCTAGGATGGACATCTATCTGGGAAAGCTGGGGGGCTCCCAGGGCAAGGAGTGAGAAGAGACAGGTTGGGGGTTCAGCTCCAGCCCCAGGGTTCAGTGACGACTGCCGCAGTGGCCAAGCCCTCAGGGGAGGGGAATGTTTTTCATAATAGCCCTATGCAGTAAAGCAGGAAAGGTGGAAGGTCACCAGGATGGGTGGAAGGAAGGCCACCAACCCCAAAAGGCACCCTGGGAGAAGGTCAGTCACAACCCCCCCAAACTCTTCTGACTCAGAAAGCCACCTGCTGGGCAGAGGCTGGGAGGGAGGTGCATGCAAGACCTTGGGAAATAGGAGCTGGGCTCCAGGCCCACCATCTTGGTGCTAAATCCATACAAACCAGTCTTTCCCCCTGCCTGTTGATGAGGCATGATAATGGGCTCTCTGCAAGCATGGGAAGGGGTCACAATGAAGTTGGAGGGGAGCAGGCAGCCTGCCTGGCTCTGGGGGAAGGTGGCTAGCACAGATCTCTCTCCTCGCTGAACACGCTGGGATGCTCTGGCACCCTCCTGGCACTCAGCTAGCCAGCTCCTCTGAGCCACAGGGGGAGAGGAGCCTCTGGTCACACCTGACTGCTGGCAGGGAGCTGCGTGGGTGCTGGGGAGGGAGGAGAGCTCATGGGCTTCCTGTGCTTATGCTCAACCACACAACCAATTATACTCGTTGCAATTAAAAAAGGAGGAAAGACAAAACCCTCCAACCCAGAACATCTGCAAATCCTGGAGCCAGCACCCACGGCAGAGGAAGGAGGAGCTGGCTCCCCACCAGCTTTGCACATTGGGGATGGACTATGCAGCAGCATTTTTGGTAACGACAGGTGGTACCACAAATTTGCAGGACAGAGATGCCGTGCTCCCAGGTCCTTGGTCACCTTCTTACAGCCCTGCCAGTCCCGCTGCTGCAGGCATAGTGGTGGAGGTATATTGGATGCTACAGCCAATAAGAGGCTCAGGGTCTAGGGGCAGCTGCCAAATAATGCCTAGGGCTGCTGGGGCAGAGATGCAGCATTATTGACCGAGAGATGCTTCCCAGTCTCCTTGGAGCTGTGGCTGGGGGCATTGCTTACACCCTGTGTGGGACTGAGAGATCAGAGACTGTCCCAGCTCCTTCACGGGCAGGCAGGAGCAGGGCTCTGCAGCCACATCACACAGGGACTGGGAGATCCACAGGCATTATACCTGGCTTTTGCTCTTCATGCCAAGCAGAACAATTCCTGGGGAAGCAGCCTGTGCTGAAGCTTGTGTAACAAACTGCCACTTTCCCAGCAGAGGAGTCTGCAGGAGCTGTGGTTAGCACATATGAAGTTCAAGCCGTTTCCACCAGAACCCTCTGTTGACAAGCACCAGGTGAAGGCGCAAGTGATGAGATGCTGTCATCTCAAAACAGCCTGGGAGACAGACCTTCCCCACGTGCCACTGGTTCTCCGTCTGGATGCCAGTGTGATTCCTCCTGACCACATGCCCCAGCCTCGTTTTATTTGTCCTGTAAAACCCACACGCAGCGGCTCACACGCGCCAGCATCCCTGCTGACACCTCATTTGCAAGAATATTGCTGGGGGCAGGTAAACACAGGCAAGTTATTAGTATCAACGTTAGCACAGACTATCTAACTTGGATTTCATCCTGCGTGAACAGGTAGCAAGGGAAGGCATTGCCATAAAGAGATTATCCTCTGCAGAGCTGAGACAAAGCAAACCTCAGCGTCGTCCTCTTACAGAGCCAAGGGATGGGGGCTGAGACTGGAACATCCAGCTTCTCTCCCACACCCACAAGGTCCTTCTCCCTCCACGGAGAAACCCACAGGTCCAGGACAGCCCCAACTCTGGGGACGACGCCTGTCCCTTACCCAGCTCAGGCCTGGGTCCCCTCTGGGACTAGAGGATTCTGACTGAGGAAAACACTTAAAAAAAAAAAATAAATCTGTGCTTTATTGCTGTCAGCATCAGTGAGGCACACACTCTGCTGTGTTGGCTGCGATCATACAGACCCCCAGGTTGGGATGGGGATGCTGCTTGCAAGGTCTCTTCTCTGTGTCCCCAACCCAGGCAGGACTAGGTATCTAACACCTTCTCAGAAGCATCTCTCTAATTGGTAGGGTTACAGCAGGAGCAGGGTCTTCTGCTCTGGCTCTGTACAGCCGGTGAAAAGAGGAGTATCACAAGAGCTGCTCAGACGTGACGTGGCAGCAGTCAGGAGGAGAATTACCAGCTGCTCCACGCACGGAATACAATTCCCATTAAAGGAAGGAAAAAAAAAACAAAGCACAAAAACCAACTGAGCACTGAACCACTTCAAAGCATCCTCTGTCTAACGTGAAGAAAGGATCCTCTGCCAGTGAGAGCCCGCAGCCTGGGAGATGCTCCCAACTCCCTGCCCTGTGTCCCCCCACCTACCCTGCTCATGAGATGGTAATGAGCTGCCTCCCAGGCTGCAGAAAGAAACCTCCACGGGGTCCACGGGGTCTCTGAGGCAAGGTGTTGGGTGCAAAGTGCCTTGAAGCCCTACCTTGTGCAGGACATATCACCTGCCTCCCCCTTGAAGGAATCAAAGCGGCGGGTCTGCAGGGTGTGGGGCAAACACTGCTGCAGCATCCCAGCCCCCCAGGCTCACCCAGCCCCGAGTTTGGCTGCATCGGGATAGAGGGACCCTCCACCAGACCTGGGCGCTGGGGACAGGTGAGAGCTGCCAGGAGGAGAAGGCACAGATCCCGCCACAGCGAAGCCCCCATGCCCTACACAGCCAGCCCCTGCAGCCGGAGCACTTCCACAGGGAGAAGGACCAGGAGAGAAGCCATGAGGGGCTGTTAACCGGGCATCCTGCTAATCGGAAAGGGAATTAAGGGCTTCCCAGAGAGATTGGCACTGGGATCCGGATTTAGCAGCATTGTTCCTTGGGGACTGCAAAGACAATGTAAACTCCCAGGGGATTAAACCTGAAGAGGATATCAAACTAGCAGAGAGAGAGGAGAGGCCAGCACCATAGGAGGGACAGCAATTACAGAATTACCTGCCAGCCTTTAGGAAGATAAATGACATAAGATTTTACACAGATAAACTGAGACTTAAAACAGCCAGGGAGATGATTGGTGCCCGGGCAGGAGCAGCCTCCACTGTCTGGCTGATGGCAGCGCAAAAGCAAGGCCTGGAGGGTAGAGCCCACAATAAAGAGGAGCTGAGTTTGCATGGCAGAGCCACGCTGGGAGAGATGGTGGTGCAGGGGAGCAGGGACAGATGTAGCGCCCTGTTCCAGCCCAGAGAAGGATGCGGGGACAGCGTGGCTCAGCATGCACCGAGACTGGTGCTGCGAGAAGCCTCAGCCCCTGCTTAGCAGTCAGGTCAGGCAGCACCAATGCTGCCTGGGTGCCTTAGAAGAGGACGCGCTGTTTTTTCTCTTGCAGTCAGAGAGCACGGGGATGGTTTAACCTCTGCACCTCAGGCCAGGCTGGTTTCTGCATTGCTGCCTGTCCCAGACCCACAGGCATCCCGGGACCTATGAACAGCACAGGTGGGCTTCACGAGAGCAAGACACAGAAATACTTCAAGACCAGAACAGGCTCTGCTTCCCCACGCTTAACGGGCAGTAAACTGGAGAGCCACTTTGCAAGCCTGTGGAGAGCTGGCTGCCTGCCTCTCCTTCTCCAGGGCTGTGGATCGCTGAGCCCTTGGAGCTGGGCTTTTCCCTTGCTCACTGCCACCATCTCCTCATGGCCTTTCCAACCTTTGTCAACGCTGGGCAAGACCAGCCTTTGCTGCTTTCCACTCCAATACAGGCTGCCCGGTTTGCCATCCCAGGCCAGGTGTCCTGCCCCCCTGCCGGCTGCTTCCCGGCTCTCCTTGGCAGGGGGGGAGCACACATGCCCTACCCAGGCCCCAGCGACAAGGACCTGGGCTCCCTGTTCAGCCATTGCTGTTTGGAGACATCTCCCTGGTCTCTTGGAAACGCGTGGGAGCTGCCGCTCAGGCAGTGAGTCACGCCGCTGGGCAGGCAAGGGTGGCACACGGGCATGCCAGGAACCGGCCACCGCTCACCCCCGGGATGGTGGGGGCTCCCCTGGGTGCCACGCCACAGTGACACAGGGCAGAAAGCCAGGGTGTCCCCATGGAGCAGCATCTCCTGCAGCTGGGTGACAGCCCCACACCTCCTGCCACCTGCCCTGCTCTGCTGTTCCAGTAGCTGCTAAAGCGCTGCAAAGCATTTCCCAGAGGCTGCCTTTCCATGCCATGGCATCTGGGAGAGAGGAAGCAGCCCTGAGAATGCAGCTCCTGCGGAGGTGGAGACTGTGCATGCCGCTTCAAGGAGGCACGCAGGATGAGAAAATCCTCCCCACAAGCTGGGGGGCTCTGGGGCTAAGGGGAAACTGAGGCACGGAGCGAGGAAAGGACTTGCAGCAGGAGATGACTGATGGTGGAGAAGCCCATGGGCAAAAGGTTCCTCTGAGCCCCCTTGCCTTGGGGGAGGCACCCGCTGAGCCACAGGGCAGCAGCCCAGCCACCCCCCTTTTTGGACCACCTCCTCACCTGGCCTCAAAGATAGCACAAGCTCCCCAAAAATCGATGGGATGATAAGCACCTCTTCTGAAAGGAAGCAATTACCACAAAATACAGATTATGCAAATACCTTGGTTACCAAAACAATGCTCCCTGAATGCTGAGTAGGAAAGAAAGGAGCCATGGAGAACGAAAAAATTCCTTTAGCCAAAAGCTGCATCATGTCTCCTCAAATTGCCGAGAGGTGGAGAGGATCCTCCTTGGGCAGAGGGGTTTTAGGAGGCCAGCAGGCCACCACAGCCCACCGACTGTCACATCAGTGATAGAGACAGAGCTCAGCGTTTCCCTTTCCTCCCAAAGCACTTCAGAGCTATTATTGTTGCTCCCCTTAAAAGAATGAGGAAACCGAGGCACAGAAGGAGAAGGCACTTGGCCACTGAGACTCAGCGTGCAGAGACAGAGAAGAGGTTAAGGTGCTGCTGCTGGGATGCCCCAAGCCAGGCACCCCACTGCTTCCCACTCCCCTGTAAGTGTTCTCAGGTAGCTGGCATTCGCTGCTGTGGCATGACGGGTCGGACTCGCTGGCGCCAGCTTCACGTGGAGAGAGGCAACAAGAGCATGGGGTTGAGGAAGAAAAAATACCTATGTATGTGCGCTACCCGGGATGGGCTGGGGCAGCAGCAGCCACCACGGCGGGCAGGAGGCTGGTTAGGGGAGGGCTAAGGGGGGCACCTGTGAGTCTTGACTTAACAGGCAGGCTCTGCCCTGCCTCGGCACGTGCTCCCTGGCACAGAGGCAACGGCGTTCCCAAGGCCTGATGTTACCGGCTCAAGAGGAGCAGGGCTCAGCTCAGTTTTGCACCCTCAAGCGGGCTGCGTAGCTGATGCTAGAGCCGCAATGGTGAGCATGGCTACCCTGCTGCTGAGAGCAGAGTGGGCCACAAGCATAGCGCCATCCTCGGTGGTGGCAGAGGACCCTGACAGCAGTTTCCGCCTTGCTAGGAAAGCAGCTTTGGAAGGAACACCTGCTTCTTTGGAAGGATGGAGCGTGACACGTGTGAGGTAAGGGCCATCAGGCAGTACAGCAGCAGTGGCACTGTTTCACACCTGGCCACCACATTTCCCCTGGTACAACATGGGTCTAACAGGGACAGCTGATATGATACTTCCGTGCTATAACCACGCCGCAGCCCTGAGGGGGAACAACTGCTTCTCACAACGTCGCTGGAGCCACCAGACACTCACACAAGTCTGAGCTCCCAGCACACCAGTCCCTGCCCTGTGCACACTTGCCTGCCTCGCAGTAGTCACTTGCCAAGTCCCACTGATGTTGCATGGGGAAGAAAGGCAACTCATGATGCAGTAAATGCCAGAAGAGCCAGCCACACGATGCTATTTCCTATCCCCATGGAGCAGAGAAGCCCTAAGTCAGTGGGAATGCTCTCTGCATTGTCCCCAGGCACCAATACCAGGCAGATTTACAGTAGCAGTGCAGGCACTGCTGTGCCACTCCAGCAGCCCAGCATCCCCTCCCGCAGCCAGTGGCAGGAGCAAGTCCCCAGCGTGAGTGTCACCGTGGGCAGCACTGATGACCCCCTCCCACTGCCAGCACTCTCTGGCCAGAAATAGTGAAATCCACTTTGTGGACCTTGCAAAATCTGGGTCCCCACCCGCCCTGGAGCACTGGAGGAGATGCTGGACCACAGCAGATGGCTGGCCCCCAGCTCGGCTGCTCCCAGTGGCCCAGCCGTCCCAGCATGTGGGACCACATGCCGCAATGCAGCCCTTCGTGCTCCTGGTCCTGCGGGAAGACCCTGCCCTCCCTCCTCTTGTCACAGCTCCTCTTTGGGCACTTTTCCAGCACAGCCTATTCCTGAACAGCCTGGCACAGCTATGGCACACATAGGTGGTGCCACAAGTAGACTGGTGGCATCATTTGCCCAGGAGGTATGTGGCTCCTCCAGCTGCTGCTCTGGTGCAGATGGCCACTCTGGAGGCTCAGGCAGCAGGACAGAACCCGGCCCAAACTAGCATTGGGAAGAGCTGCAAAGTCAGCTGAGCCTTTTCCATTTCCAGGGTGAAATGCCTGTCTGAGGATCAGGACTTTGCCTGCTTTGGACCATGACAGCAGCTGCCTCTTCAAATCCATCTCTTTGGGTTTTGAGTGTCCCAGTGATATTTCCAGAATCCAGGAGTTTCTTCTCATGCCAACAGAGAGATGGATCTCACCCCCAGCTGCCCAGCCCCTTCCCAATCCTGCCTTGCCCTCGGGCAGGTCTCCTCCACCACAGAAAGCCATGTTTGGCCTCTTGGCACTTCTGCAATGCCAGTGTTTGCTCTCAACAACATATGTGTTGGGTTTGCTTTTGATCAGTAAAAAAACACCTCCTCCCTATCTCCCCTCCGTCCTGAGCTCACAGTACCTCAGGAGAGACAGAAAGTTAAATTCCTGGACAAGGTGAGAAAAGCCAGATGCCTCCTGCTACCTGTAACCACAGCAAACAGTGCAGGCACTTTACAGATCCCCTGTGACACCAATAATCCCACCTGCCACCGATACAGCAGGAGCCATCTTTCCATTAGCTCTAACTCTCTTACTCTTTCCCAAAATCGGGCATCCTGTGCTCTGCCGAGGGAGCAAGGGGCTTGCTGGAGGTGCCAATCCACCCAGCAGGACTAACCTAAGTTTCTGGCCGCTTCAGGTCGAACAAGCCTGGCCTCAATGGCTACACGATGCTGGGGACCAAGTGACTGGGTGGCAGTGCCTGGTCCTCCCTCCCGTCCAGCATCCCACAGGCTGCTCCACCACCTTCCTTCGCCCCAGCAGCCCTGCTAGGCCACCCACAGCACCCCAGCCCCACTGCTGTGGCATCCCTGCATCCAAACCAAGGAAAGGGTTTGAGGAGTTGCTGAGCCTTTATCTTAACAGAGAGCCTTAACACCAACTGTGGGTGGCTGAAGGCAGGGAGGGTGGCGATCACAGCATTGCTGGTGCTGTGAGAGCAGGACACTGCTCTGGCATGCTGGCACTGCATGGCTTCAGACCAGAGATGGCTTATAGAAGAGTGTGCAGGTCTGTCTGGTGAGATTGGAGCTCTAGCCTTTGGTGTGGACAAGGCAGACTTGTTCACAGCTGCCCGTCACCTCCCAGCCACACTCACTCCCTCTGCCAAAGAAAAGGACTTACCTTTGGGGATCAGAGCTCATATCCTGGTGAGCCCTGCCATGGGGTCTCTCCTGCCTTGGACTCAGGTTCCTAGAAGCTCCTAAGACCTGGAAAGAGCCCTGCTGATGCTGCTGGCCTCTCCCACTGACACCAGCTGGCTGCAGGGAAGTGTCCCGGTACTCCTCCCCATGCTTTTGCTGATGGGGATGAAGGCAGAGATCCTGAACATACAGCAATGCTACAGGGGCTTTCTGCAGACAGCCCAAACCCCTCAGCTGCCACCCACCTCCCCAGGCCAACAAGATGCAGCTTGTATTTTCGCTGCCCTCAGGAAAAACAGCTCAGGCATCCAGGCAGCAAGATCCCCGTGGACTGTATCTGAACTTTTCCAGACACCATCATGGTCCTCTGGAGGTGTTCAGGGATTTTTGCTGCCAGCCCACTTAGAGACACCCATCACTCATATGACAAAGAGCTGCTAGATCACTCCCGATCCCTGGTCAGAGCACAGTGCTGGGATCTCTGTTTGTCCCCGGGATAGGAGAAGCTTGCACAGGGCTGGTGAGCAGCCAGCCCTGGTAGATATCACCCAGACACCATCTCAAGTCTTCCCCAGAGAGACTTTGGTCCAACCCCAGCAGCTGGGAGGAGGGGTGTGACAGCCAAGGCAGGCTGGTTGTACACTGTGATGGCAGCACACTCCTGCTGACCTCCTGGCCCAACTCCCAGCAGAACCATGTCAGCCTCCTGGTACCATGGGCAGCAGCAGAAGGAGCATTTGTAGCTCGTTCTTGTAAAGGAATGGAGGGAGCAACCTCCAAACCGCTTCCATGGAGGGACAGATTGCTTCACGTGCCTGTGGACAGTGCCTTCCCACTGCTCTCTCCACCCAAATGCAGCGCTGTGTGGTAATTCTCATTACTGACCAGTCCACCATCTTTGCAGGGGCAGGGCCCCCCACTGCAGCCCAAAGTCAACGGGACCAAGCAACAACAAAGATGAAGAGAGGGGGAAGAATGCTCAAAGGTTGCTGTGGACAGTGATGGAAGCAGGCACAGGATGCAAGGGAGCATCAAAACACTGGAAGTAAAGACAGGCAGAGCAAGGAAATACAACCTGAAAGGAGCAGTTAAGCCTTTTCCAGAGAGGAAACACACGGCAGGGCAGGGACCAAGGCTGGATATCTGCACTGGGAGATGGACCCATGTGATCCACCACTGGCCTTCTCCCACCTGTTCCCAGGTGAGCAGAGCACTCACCATAGGCTATGCCACAGCCAGGCAATGCCAGGGAACAGAGCTGCTCAGGAAAGGTCCTGAAGCTGGATGAAGACCCGAGCCACAAATTCTTTGGGGCAGGGACCACATCTTTTGCATCCTCTGCATCTGTCCCAGCACCCAGCTGAAGAGCTGGCAGGACAACAGTGTCATGTACCCAGCCTGCCCACAGTACTCGTAGGAGCAGGCTGGGAACCAGAGCTGCCTGCAGTCTTGCTGGGCCTCTATAGGCATTTCAACTGAGACATGCCTCCAGATTTGTTAAAGCACTTATGATATGAGTGATGGCATAAGGATATTGGCTACACCACATCGGCTGCCCTTCCCGCATCCTTTTTAGCATTGCTCCTTTTAATAACTCCAGTTAATATGACATGCCTCTACCAAGAGTCCTTTTAGACCAGCAGCCTGCGAGTTGCTTGGAAACTGCTGCAGCGACCGAAAGCTGCTGTCGGGAGGGCTTGACGCCAGCCCGCTTCCCAGGGCTGCCAGCGCTGAGAACCCGGCGGAACAACCGTGCTCCCTTTCCTGGCACGCACTGGGAGCCAGAGGAAGCAGAGACGAGATGGGAGCAGCTCTGGCACGCGCCAGGGATGAGAGAACCAGGAAAGGCTTGGGGACCGTGGGGCTTGTCACAGGACTCAGATCCCACAGCTGTGTTTCAAAACATTCCCTGCCAGAGGGTAAGGGTGAGTTTCCAGACCAGCATTCATGGAAAACATGCTTGGCCTTGCAAAATTTATTTGGCCAAATCTGGATATCAAATTCAATCACTAAGAAGTGAGAAAGAGGGTTTTTCTTTATGGGCAAGTCTTGGTGCGGCATTAATGGTGAAGTCATTTACCGACACCTCCGTAATACCCTATGAATAATTAGGTATCTCTTCTAATTTATGGATTACCATAAAATGCTGCCACAGTTTTGGAGGCAGTACTTTTTTTTATACTGTAGCAATGACAAAAAGCATATTTTATTGCAGGAATGGCAGTGTAAGTATATTTATCCATTGGCCAGGATTCTGTGGTATACTTTCATCTCTAATGGCTGTACAAACATATATACATCCCAGATTTATACACAGATTTTCCATACTTTGCTTTTTAATTTACATAATATGTGAAATTTTCTACATAAAATGGAGAAGAGCACCGAGCCGTTCCTGCCAACCCACCCGCCTGAATTCAGCGCTCCCCTGTCTCGCACCGCTCCCATTTCCCCGCGATGACAGTGCTCCAGGGATCCCACAACCGCCTTTGGGATCCTACCTTTTAGCTCAGTGCTGCCGGGGAGAACGAAGGCCGAGGGGGAGGTGGGCGAGGACCCCAGGGCCAGCTCAGTGCAGGATTCCCCAAGAGAAGAAACGTGAGAGGAGCAGGTTCTGCCAATGCTGGTAAAACGCATCTCCAACACCATCCCCCCTGACACCTTCCTCCATCACCCCGGTGAAGCCCTGCCTTTTTTTTTTTTTAAATATTGTGGAATTAGAAGTCTGATTGATATGAATATGTAACAACGCTGCTTTATTAATAGCAGCTGCATTATCAGTTCGCTCCCTGCTATTGGCAGGAGATCTGGGACAATATGTGGTTTAAAAACTAAACAGAAATGCAGCCCGCAAAGGCAGCGGCAGTGAGATAATTTAATTCCTTTTCTCGGTGAGCAGGTCAGGGCGACACAAACATGATAGTCACTGATAGTCGCCATCGCTCTTTTTGCCCGGTCGCAGGAGCAGGTATTGGGATGGCTCCACGGTGTGGATGGCCCCGAGCACACCACACAGCCATCTGCAAAAGGATTTGCAGCCAAGGCCCCCAGCACAGGCAGGAGACACCGCTTCAAGCTGAGGAGCACCACAGCCAGCTTTAACCTCTGCAAATTGAGGTCATTTGGTACGGAGCATCACGCAAATCTCCCTGGCATGGGTAATAAACTCCCTTCGCAGTTTGCTTTCCTTACTCCCCCCATCACCACCCTGGAGGCTTAAATGAAAACAAGATTACAAAGGAGATTGGATTGGACATATTTCTGGTGTGCTATTTTAGCTGTAAATTATGCCAGCTTCATAAAACCCCAACTGTTCTTTCCCGAGATCCCTGTATAGATTGGCTTGCTAAGATCAGGCGACCGGGTGCTTGCTGCAGGCAGGCATTGTCCAGGAAAACGCTTACAGGGTCCAAACAGTAGCAAGATGCTATAGTGCTACATATATATATACACACACACACATATATATACGCATGTACACATAGGCATGACAGCACCCAAGAACTTCCCCTGCCCGTTGATTAGCTAAACAGTGACACACAGAGGTCTTCCAAGCCCCTATCTGCTGGGCTTCGGCGATCCAACCCTACAGATCACCTGTGCCATTTCAGCTGCCTGTGCCAACACAGCTGGCACTTTCCGGAGCCTTAGCTAATCCCAGGAGAGAGCAGAGCATCAGGCAGCGTGGTCCGAAGCAAGGCTGGACACAAGGTATGGAACATGGGGCCCCACTCTGTTACGCCACATGGCGTGAGCGTGAGTTAGCACACGTGGCAAAGCAAGCAAGGCTTGCTGCTGTGGCAGCCACGGGGCTCCCAGCCCTGGGCAAGGCTGAGCAGCAGGTTCTGCAGCACCAATGCAAAATGGCCACAGACTGAACCTTGCTATGGCAAACCTGGCAAGAGGTTTTGCAACTCCTCTCACGAGCATCACTGCACCTTGGCTGTGCTCCATGACCCTGGAGGACAGAGCAGCCAGGCTCCCAGCACACAGTGCTGCCTCAGGGAGAGTCTAGCAGCACTGCCCAAAACTAAAAAGACAACAGCTCGGTTCACACTCAGCTCCAGTCCCTGGCCCCTCTCCTACAGTGCTACCAACACCCACACCCCCTCGCATTGGGGGTTGCCTGCACAGTGTGCTGCCTCCGCTACAAAGGTGCGTGCAGCGCAGGCAGCTAGGCAACGCGGACCTTGAGCGGAGTGCCATGACTCTGGCTGCTGCAAGCACCCTGCCACCTCTGAGGGACAAAAGCCACTGAACCCTGAGCAGACGAAGCCAGCGAAGCCCCCAGAGCCCACAGGAGCCCTCCTCCACCCGATCCCTGTTACCTGGAAGGAGATGGCTCGAGAGTGGCAGCACACTTTGCCTTTGCCCGAGCAGACACGGCAGTGAGCTGTCTCCCCTATCACGCTCCCACAGCTCCACCCGCTCGGAGCTGAATCTGGTCCCATCGCGCTTCCCGCCGTCGGCTCATAGCCCACACCGCCAGCCCAGTGAGTGACACAAAGAAAAACCCTCCCTGGTAGGATGCGTCTAGCCTGTCTCATCCATCCTCCTCTCCAGCTGGCCCCTCTGGGCAATGCTACAGCAGACTTCGGTTCGTACATCTATCCCAAGTCTCCCACATGAAGAATCCTTGCAGGGTCAGTGACCTTTGAGGAGACCACGCAATTTGTAGGCATACATCTGCGTGTCTTCTCCTAAGGAAGGATACAGCATCCTACCTGCAAACCAAGAGGCAATGCAAGCTGGCAGAGGTGTTTGCATCGCAATGTCACGTATTAGGAAGAAAGGGGCAGAAGCTCAAGAGTGATCAAGGCAACACAGTGCTGGACAGATGCAAAAGGGTTCATACCCAAAGACCCTGGGGTGCCTCACCTTGCTCTCCAATAGGGAGCTGCTTCTCCCTCACGTGGACACACATGCATGTTCTGACCTGCAACAAGCTATCTCCGCACGTTACTCTGTGCTTTTCACCACCGGGACCTGGCACGGGGCTTGTCTGCATGTGTACGTATCTATCAATACAAAACCAGGCTTCTTAGGCAATCAATAACGCTATTTAAGATATAAATCTTACTATTGACTGGCTGCTGAGGCCAGCTCCTGATTAATTTAAAAGAGGCAGAGAGAGAGAGAACGGCGAGGGAGCTCAGAAGTGTTCCCAGCATCACTGGGCATCAGTCCTGTGTGCTCAGGCTGTGCAGGCAGGGATGGACTGGGACGTCTGTGCGTTGCAACAGGATGGGGCTGTGCCGGTACCCATCTTCTAAGGGGGAATCCAACTCCACTGCTAAACACCTCCGTAACTGGAGACCAGAGCCTCGGGTGTCTTTAAACCCAGCAGGGACCACAAGGTACGGCTAGGCAGAGACATGCTGATTTTTACACAACTGAGGATCCGTTGCACGCTTGGGGAAGAAAAGGCCCATCCATGAACGCATGCAAGTACCCACTGTGGCATGCACAAATTAAAACTGGACACTGTGTTCCCCAAGTCCAGCTGTGGCTGTGCTGCATTTGAGGCTCCTCTACCGTTCCACACCCAGCCTTGGTGTTTTGATCATCATGTTGAGTGGGTCCAAGGGGCTTGTTGGCTGCCTCAAAGCACCTCAAAGGTGCTCAAAGGTTGGCACCTCAAAGGTGGCTTCTGGCCACCATGTCTCTGTCCTGGCTGCAGGAGAAGTCTCTGCTGCGGTGCATGTAGGGCCTCCTCCAATCCACATCCGGCCCTCCATTTTCGGGAAAGGACTACTCCCACCAGAACAGGTCAGAGAGGGGATGAGCAGACCTCACCCAGCCTCACAGGGGAAGGCTGTGAAGGAGTCGTCCCTCTCCTCCCTGTGGAGAAGAACCATCCCTTACAAGCATTCTAGGGAGAACAACAGAAGGGAAAGCACTGCTGAACCCAAAGGACAGTACGACCACGCCAACAGACTGCCACTGCACAGCCCAGAGATAATATTCAGCTAGATCAGAGATTTCCAGCCTTCCAAGTAGCAAGGATCTAAACAGACACCCAGCAGGAGCCACAGAAGAAGAAAGACTCTGTTTTAGGTAGGCTGAATCAATTGGAATAATTGGAATAATATGCATCCTTCAACAACCCAGGGGCATCTTCCAGCCTGCAGTGCCCGAGGCTACCACTTCCCTGAGCTGCATGACTTGAGGATGGATGGTGCCACATTTCCTTGAATGTTCCCAAGCATTTCTCCCTGGCTGATGTCGATCCATGTCTCTGTCCCCTAACTGCAAAGTTGGAGCAACCCAACAGCACTGGTGCTGCGGACAGATCCTGGATGGGAGGGAGCAGGTCCAAACAAGCCCTGCTCTGTCAGGGAGCAAAAGGCCCCATTACATCAGCTCATCTCCCTCCTTCTGTTGCAGGCTCTGAGACTTCACCCAGTGATATCACAGCTGAGCCCTGGGAGGGGAAGGCAGCACTGAGAAGCATCTCAGCCCCGGAAGATTTGGGCTGCTTTCTGCCCCATGGCAGAAGAGATGGGAACAGTCCTGCTGCCCCGGGCCCCAGCAATGGTGGGGGGCTCATTCAGTGAAAGACCCCCAGATGATCTGAGCCTTGTTCCAGCCAGGCTGGAGGCTCCTCAAGGCAGCAGCTGACTTAATAATTAGATTTTTCACTACAGCTTTTTTTTTTTTTTTTCACTACAGATTTTCTTTTCACTACAGAAAAACGGTGCCTGTGGGGTGGAGCTGCCGTGGCAAATGACACTGAACTTATGGGTATGAATCAGGAGAGAGGCTTGCTGCTGATTTCAGGGAGGGGGGGAAGGACCGGTGCTAAGGCAGAGCTGAGGACTTGAGGCTTTGCCCTTCGGTGACAGGCAGCAGCCGCCAAGCAAACCATAAAAGCATCTTCCTGGTATCACGTGGCTGCGATCGGAGGCAAAATCCCCGCTCTGCAAGTCCCAGAGCCCTGCTTCCCGCTCGCCCCCAGCATGCAGGTCAGGTCCCATGAGGTCAGGCAGTGAAGCAAAACATGAAGGCAGCTGGTGCAAACAGCGCCTTATCTCCCAACTGCTTCCTGCTTGGGGACTTCTGTGCTAGACTGGGCTTTATGCTTTTAGGCTTCAGTTCAAAGCTTGAACTAGCTTACTTCAAGACAGAAACGAGCTCCAGAGCTCACTACAAGCACACCATTGCTCATTGCACCAGGCTGCCCTCCTGCCTCAGGAAGCTGGAGGCCAATGGGTCTCTATCCGCCCTAACTCGTCAGGTGGCACCTCTTGCCTACTCCAGCCGTATCTCCAGCACCCTGCTCCTTGGCTTACAGAGAGAGACACGAAGCCCAAGCCCATTTCAGCTGCATCTCCAGTGTGCTCCCCCCACCCGCCACTGTACAAAGAAGATGCAGTTTTGCATCTGCTCCACAGGCCCTTCCTTAACAAGTGATCCCAATTGGCCTGCGCTGGGAAAGCCTCCTGGGAAACCAAGTCAGCTGCTGGCAGCCAGCAGCATTGGGCCCTGGGACAGGATCGGGGACTTCACACTGGGACAAGCCCCAACAGCTGGGGCTGCTGCAGGGACAGTCCCTGGTGCCAAAGCCCTGGGAAGAGGCAGACACACTTAGACTGTGGGGCACCAGCAGCTTGGTGCTACTCATGCTGGAGCACCCAGCCAGCAGCACCCTGTACCCCCTTCACGGGTGGGTCCCGTGAAGCGATTGTCTGCAGTGATGCTGTAGTTGGGGCTTCGAAGCAGTGCTGCAGCACAACAGTGGTTGTTGACATGCCAATCATGCAGGTAGTCAGCACATTAAACTGCCAAACTAGGAGAGCAGCCACACTACTGGAGATGGACACACACCAGCGTGCCCTGGGGGGCTGCTTTCTGCCGTGGGCTCCTGCAGCAGCACCACACAGCCCGAGGAGCTCGGCTGCTCTTGGCGGATGCCCTCACCAAGCACCAGGCAATCCTCAGTGCATGCAGCCCTGGAGCCCGCTCCTCAGCCCGCCGCAGCCCTTACAGCCCGCTCCCGGCCCCACTGCACCCCAGCTCCAGCTGGCAGCTGTTTACAGACACGAGCGCCGGCTCATCCCCGCTGCCCTGGTGGCTGTGTGGTGATAGCCATGCTGGAAAGAGGCAGGAGGAAGACAGCATGCGAGCAAATGCAAGGGAAAGTTCAGCACTGGGGGGGTGAGCACGGCAGCATGTCCTCAGCAAGCAGCCGGAGAGCGGGAGGCTGCAGGCTCAGCTGCACACCAGTGCTCGAAGGCACAGGGAGAGGGCACTGTCTGGGCAGGCAACGACCCGAGGGGATGTCAGCGCACTACCTTAAAAAAAAAAAAAAACAAAAAAGAAAAAAAATAAAGACTTTTTTTATTTGCTGCTCAGGTGCGGCGTGAACTCGCACTGCAGGACGACATGGATGCCAGCAGCTCACACAGGGGCATGGATGAGTATGGAGAGCTGCTAAGCAGAGGGAAGCACCCTGCCCAGGTCTCTGCCCAGAACGGAGGCAGTGCTTCCCCTGCCCTTAGCACCCACCTCCACCCAGGGATGGGCCGCAGGCTCAGCCTCCCTTGGGCCTGACCCAGAACCATGCTTGCCCTCGAGGCAGTCTCGTGCCCAACAAAGCTCTCATGCGTGAGAACACACATCCCAGTCCACCCTGGCGTAAACCAGCTTTTCCCTCCTTCTCCTCTCTTCCCTTGTAGACACGGGGAAACTGAGGCACAGGAAGGTGGAAGGCGGCACACCCAAACAAGCCCCAAGCCAGAGGCCAAGTGCGTTCATCTCTGTTCTTTCAGCTCAATCAGCCACGATCCGTGATGGTGACTGCCACGGCACTGGACTAACACCGAGAATGTTGGCACCCAGGAGAGCGCCAAGGTGACCTGGGGGGCAGCGGTGGAGCTCCCTGCCCTGCACCCCGCTTTCTCTGCGCAGCGTTGCCCTACCCAGGGGCCCCGGGATGGGGAAAGCCATCTCAGGCGAGAGTGCTGCTCAGCAGCACCAATCTGATTCAGACTACGCGAGCCCCTCAAACCAGATTCCTCTTCCCATGCATCATGGCGCGTACCTCCTGCAGATACGCTGCCTGGGGGCCACCGAGGCTGCGACAGGGAGACGGGGCAGCAGGACGACCGGGAAGGGGATACCCCATCGCTGCCCTAGCGCCTGCAGAAGGCCACACGCAGGTCTCCCGCTGAGCCTGCAGCCTGGGCTCTCGCAGGAGGACGAGGCAGAGCCCTGCTCCAGCACCTCCACGCTACCGGCGGCTTCTGGGCACCCCTCCCGACGCGCTGTGGGAAACGGGGAGCCGCCTGGCATTCGGGTGTTAGAAAGTGCTGGGGAGGAGCCGGCAGGCCTCCTGCCTCCTCGCGATCCCCTTGCTCCAGCCAGCGCATCCCCGGGGGGAGCCCGCTAACTCCCGCGAACTGGCAGCAGCCCAGACGGAGCGCAAGACTGACGGGTCTCCCCGCCGCCGTGCCCCGCGGCATCCAGCAGGCACCCCTCGCCCCCCGGGACACGGGCTCACCTGGGTTCCGCCGCCGCCGCTCCCTCCGTAACGCCGCGGAGCCTCAGGCGGGCGGCGCGG